>CM029273.1:16684815-16726745 GCA_016920895.1 Vaccinium myrtillus
AACATGGTCAAACCTTCAAAAGCATATTGTAAGGCTAACTTTGGGTGCTTTGGCAAAAAAATCAATAAGTGATTTTTTGGCTTGTCTTTATTCAAAAAAAATTTGCATTTGTTAGTTTGGTGTCAAGCTTTCGTGCTTTATGGATTCGTCCAAAATTATGGTCAAAAGTAATATTTTTTTAAATAAAACCGAAAATATACCAAAATAAATCAATTTATTGGTTTAATTTTGGCTTTATTCGGAAAAAAAAATAGTTTTAACCATAATTTTATACTCTTCGGATTCGTAAATAGTGTGCTGCCCCATAAAATGGTGTTGAATCAAGAATTGTACCCCCTTGGCGGTGACCTCACAAAGTCGTAGCATTGTCTTCTGAGTAAATAGTGTGGGCCTTAAAAAAATAAATAAATAAATAAAAATAGTGTGGGCCTTGAATCATAATGCAACAAAAACTTTCTAAAAAGTCCCGCCAAGTCGCAAACATTCTTGCAATGGTTTTTTTTTGTTTATTTCAATGGTTCAAAGTGTCCAGACCAATTTGTGAAAGGAAAGCCTCGATTAATTGCTTTCACATTCCGAGCAAAAGCAAGCCATCAATGCCAGAAACATTAAAAAAAAATTACTTGCTGCTTGACCCAACAATCAAACCCTAGTTAATTGTGCTGCGATAAACTCACCAACCGGAGTGCATCATTCGGTCAAGTTGGCAAGAGTGTTTTTTCATCTAACAGTCGTTCTTTGTTTTTCTCATCCAACAGTCTTTATATATATATATTTTTTCATGATCAGATGTTCGTGCAAACTCATCCACACGTCGACTAATTCCGGGTTCTTAAAAGTTAACGGCCGAGCAAATCCAACTGTGCCCCAATATTTCGAATGTTTGGCTTTTGTGAGATTCGAACATTCGACCCCATGAAAGACAAAGCAATTATTACTTTCTCGAACAACACCACTAGCGGTTGTCTTTAGAACGTTAGTGGGCTATATGTCTCATGTCTGATGGCTTATTTCCATTTCTTTTCTTCCTCAATAGAAACTTAAGTGAGCCTTTTTCCTCGTAATTCATTCGTAATCCTCATTGACCGACCTTAATAGTTACGGACCATAATTTTAAATAGCGGTATCGGGAGATGTAGCGGTCGCAGATTTAGTGTATCGGTAGTGGGCGTATCAAACGATACATAGCGAAAATCAGGTGTCGTGTTTGTGAATTTTTTTAAATCATTAGCAACACGAATAAAGCTGAAATTTTGAAAAGAAAGGTTGCTACTCTGTTTTTCGTTGCCGTCTCGGCCATCACTGCTTAAACCGGACCGTGAACCAGCTGATATACTGATACATACTGGGAACCGACTGAGACGGTATGTAATTTTCAATCTCACTGCTATACTGGTGAGTATCCGTACCGGAACCTCCAAAATCCGATATAAACCGGCCAAGACATACTTTTAAAAGTATGTTAGGGACGCCAAATTTACCCGAAACTGACGCCTAACCGAACCAAGTAGCCCAACTAGGGCCCAGTTTTCTAGTTCTATACCGAGGGACGATTTCAGTTTGGAAATCATAACACTTGCTCGGTTTCGGTCTAGCATATGAAACTAACTGCACCGGATTTGAACCCAGTTTCAAACGGAGTAACATTCTAGGACTTCTTAACTACCAAATATAATATAGAGCCATACAAATACGTTTACCCTACTTTATAGGTCATCTTTTTAATTTTTATAGCGATATAACCTAAAGGTAGTGCTGTTGTCTTGTATACTTAAGACATTGTGTTGCTTTTTTTGGTTTCCTTCAAAGTTTACTTTTCCGAATAGATTTATAATCGTTTAGATCGCGAAGAATTAAATAACAATGAAGCTGAGGAAGGGGGAGATGCCAAGATTGTTAAGAAGCTAACAATTGTAGGACTTTGGTGCATTTAGTGGTACCCAGGAGACCAGCCCTCAATGAAAACAGTAGTTCAAATGCTTGAGGGAGATGGAGAGACTTTGGCCATGCCTAAGAATCCCTTTTCTACCACCAATCGGTTGACTACAAGGGGAAAGATGGGGGAAAGGCCTTTTAGCAGTATGTTAGAGATCATTTCTGAATCTGATTGAGTCAAATGCATTGTCTTTTGTTTGTGAATATTGCGATAGAAGATTGTTGTCATCTATTCCTATAGCCTTATACCAGTACTATTTGCGAGCAATAGAATAAACTCAGCCAGAATTACTTTTTTGGAGTTTCTAAGAGAGTCGGGCCATTCATGACGGTGTATGTAAGTTTTGCTTTGTTGGTTAAAAGTGCTTTGCTTTGTTTTGTTTTTCCAATTTAGTTAAGAGCTATAACATGGATGAAGCAGCAAATACTGCTCTAAGACTCAAACTCATATATATAACTCATATATTACATGCCAATACAGCGCTTCAACCATTAGGTCTTTTCACTTTTTCATCGTATTCAATCTAATGCAGAAGGCTAGAAGCTCACATATTATACTTCGTCATACAAGTATTTTTATTGAATCGCTCAATGTATTTGTCCTGCAACAGATGACTGGAAAATTAGAATACTAGATTATAGAGAAGCGGCACTCAGAAAAACTCCAACCAGTTTAATTTCAGATTTGAAAATGGACTTGCTTTTGAAACTGAAAATGTTACCCATTTTGAAGGACCAGGGTTGGTTTTCAAAGGAGTGTGTTCAAATTAAGTCGAGATGGAATTCACAGATTAATTGGAAATTTAATGTACAAACTAAATCCAATCTATCATAAAATTGTGTGTGCCTCCCAAAATTATTGCAACACAATCACAAATATTTAGCCTTTGAAGTGACCTTGTCATTTCATGCGACTTGCTTGGCTTTCAATGAAACAGACTTGATAAAGAAGGCTGCAACCACAACACACGCCCTTTCTTCTTCTATTTTTTTTTTCTTGCATGATTCGTCATTTGTGTGTTTGTTTAAAATTTCTAAAGTAATTTTATAGGTTTTCTAACACTTTTAGGCTATCAGTTATTTCGAAGGTCATTTTCAGCTTTTACTACAAATGTTTCATAGTTTTATTACAACTTCATTTATCATTCAAAAGTCCGAATAAAAATACTCTTCCGCTTATACTAGATTCCCAAATTTATAGTTTGTAGGTAGTTTTGTGGCCGATGATTTTAGGGCCGGCGATTTTGTGTGCACCCGATTTTTTGACCGGTAGTTTTTGATTTAATAATATTTTCTTCCTATTTCTTAAAAAAAACAATATAATTACTTTTTTTGATATTTCAGGGTGGCACATAAGCATATTGACTAATACGTTATTTATATATAAAGCGAAAAGACAGGAAAATGAGTTAACAGGGTGACCTGTACGAGTCTTCCCTTAAAGCGAGACTCTATAAAGTGAAAAAGACTTGGAAAACGGAAACAATGTGAGGAGAGTCTTTCCGTGTTGGTTCCAATATCTTGCGATCACATGGCTATATTCCTGATACTCCATAAAGCAAGCCAAGACTTGGAAAAGCCATTTGTCATTGTCGCATAATAGACAGGAAGAATCATTTCTTATCTTTCCGCCCGTATTTTCTCTTTTCTAATAAGAAAAATACTAAAATCAATTCACTAGCCTACCGTTAAGGTTTAAAAAAGTGTTATGAGTACATGTGTGAAAATTTATATAAAAGTTTGTAAAAAGAAAACAAAATGAAAAATTTACAATGAAGTGCGTGTATTTTTTTGTCTTACTCTATGTTTATTGTCAGTCTAGTAAGAACCCTTATAATAATGTGGGCCTAACTCATTCAAAAATCTTGCAATCAACATGTGGCTTCCACTTATTTGAAAAAAGCTTGCTACCACTACGCATAATGGAAAGACCATGACTAAAGGCAGCAAAGTCACGCACTACTGTCATGAAATAATTGACAAGGCAGCAAAGTCACATCTAGATGTTATAGATGTGATGTTATAGATGTGATGTGATGTGATGTTATAGATGTGATGTTTCCTAAGTCCTAACATAGCAAAAGTGTTGGCAAAGTTATATTCCACCGTCCTTAAAAAGATAGCAAGAGTTTTTCATAATTTTTTTATTATTAACAGTGTGAGTATAATAATGCGGACCTTGACTCATAAAGAGCTTGCAATCATTAAGAAGGGCGTGTTTGGATTTCACAAGGCAACGAAGACCAGCCAAAGTCATTTTAGTATATCATTTGTAAGCTAAAACAATGGTAAGATTTGTTTTTCTTTAACAGCGGAAAAGATTTTAGTATTAATCAAATGTAAGAATAGAAGAGATTAAAAGGACAAGAGAGTATGCATCAGAACAAGAAATTAGCATCCCAACGAGATTGACACCCTACCACTTGACAATTATATGCCAAAGGAAGCAAGGTTGCCAAGAAATCAACCAAGCTCCCAAGAAAGAGAAGTCAGGGTATTACAACAGAGCCTATATAACAAATTTGATTTGGTAAAAAGTACTCCCTCCGTCCTTTTTTTAGTGTATACATTTTCTTTTTTGGTTATCATTTAATAAGTGTGTGTTTTAAAAAGTTAATGGGTAAAAGTGTTTGCACAAATATGATTTTGTCCTTTTGTAAAGTCAGTGGGTAAAGAGTTAATGGGTAAAAATAGAGGATAATTTTGGAAAGTGGAAGTAAAGTTAATGTGAAAATGGTAAAGAAATAATGATGTTTCTTTAATAAGTTAGATTTACGAAGCGACATATTTAAAAAAGGGACGGAGGGGAGTACCAATAATGAAATCTAATCACCAAGCCATAATTGAGCACCCGAATAGAGTGTAGTATTTGCTCAGCAACCACCATCATGTGAAGCATTCTTGAAACCTAACAAATTTGTGGCAGCAGCAAGAGTATACCATTGGTATGAGTAGCAATCCCAAACAGACCAAGAAAAGAGAGAAAAACACGGTCATGACACAAGACCCAAACTAGGACACAAACGGACACCGCAACCAAAAAAAAAGAAAAAGAAAAACAAAGCAAGACTGTCAAGACCAGACAACCCACAACTTACCAAAAGAAATCACCCTCTGACACAACAAAGATTTGCGTTGTGATGCCGATTTCCCACGTGTCCTTTTAATCTTTGTAACCTATTTCCAAAGATTAATAATAAAAAAATTTGTCGTTTAAAAAAAAAAAAAAAGACCAAATAACGCCACCTCCTATGGAAGATTCTGCTCAGGAGCTTAGTTTTTTTCCTTTTCTCTGTTTGTGCGTGGGAAGAAAAGGCAAGGCTTTAGTTTAGGTAAAGTTCGGGAAAAGGAAAAAAGAAAGAAACTTCAAAAATTTGGAACCAAACCGAAATCCGCAATTGAGAAAATAGATTCATGCAGCCAACCCTAATCAATTGAAACTTATAGCTTATAATTCACTAAATAATTGTTTTGCAATTGATAAATTTTTAGTTTTTCGGTGGTTCTAAAGCGATAGAATTTAATTGTTCACTATTCTCTTATGACAGATAACTTTCACTGTTAGCTAGCTACTTTTACAAAAGACGATTTTTAGTCTTGAGGACTGAGCTGTTGGTGAGTAGCAGGAGCACTTCTCTGGTCTGATTTGGCCAAACGGATAAGAGTTAAGATTTTTAGACCTTACTGATTTTTTTGCCATGGACTTGTGGCTGCTGAAAGCTCCTCAGCACAATGTTTTGAAACCCGGACCGGTGAGCGAACCGGAAAAGGAACCGGGCGGACGGGTCACCGGTTCAACCGCGGTTGAACCAAAGTTGAACCGTTATGTCATATATATGTACTAGAAATTGCCCGTGCCTAAAGGCACGGCGCGACGCAATTTTGCACAATATATACTCCTATGAAGTAGTATACCCCACTTTTCCTATCTCCCAAACAAACTCTTACTTACAAAATTTTCCGTTCTCATTTTAGTCTGTAATCATGGACTATCTAACCAATTTCAGGAAAAGAATTCAAGAAAAAAGAACAATCTTAAACAACTAATGTAACCAAAGCCTGATAAGATGGGATATATTTGCACTCAAAACCTGAATTGTCACTGAAATTAATAAATAATAAACTGAAAACATTGTCTTCAAAGCAATTGCCTCTTATTGTTGTTAAAAAAAAAAACCGTAATTGCCAAAGGTAAGAGTACTTGTTCCTCTTTGCAAACCGAACATCGTGGTCATTTTTTAAATCCATACCCAACAATGTACAAAGCAACGTACACACGAACTTTTCAAGAAATAACACACCAAATCAAAACCTGAATTGTCACTGAAATTAAACCAATAATAAACCAAAAACACCATCTTTAAAGCAATTGCCTCTGATTGTTAATAATAAAAAAACGCATTTGCCAAAGGCAAGACTTGTTCCTCTTTGCAAACCAAACATCATGGTCATTTACAAATCCACACCCAGCAATGTACAAAGCAACATACACACAAACTTTTCAGGAATTAACAAACCAAAGCCTTAAAAAATGAGAAATATGAGAAACATAGAGGGTTAAAGTTGATCGGCTGTTTGAGGTGAGAGACATGAACGTTGAAGTTTGAGCTCTTCTTTCTTGTCATATTGGAAAAGCTCGGGCTTTTTTATTCGCCCAAGTTTGCGAATTGGTGCAAATAACTTGATCTTCCTTGTAAGTAGTCATTGTCCACACCTCCCTGATTTTCAATTTGATAATGAGAAGATCAATAGGGCATAACACCACTAAATTCAAAACAATCAGGTGTGGGTTTTCTTAATCATATGCGCTAATCCATTGTACTAAATAAAGCAAAATAATAGGGACAAATGCACATCTTTCCCCACTTTATTTCAGCACCAAACAAACCAATATGCATAACTCGAGCATTATAAATTTAGAACCTCTGCCAGAAAAGCTACTAATAATAGCCTAAATGGCACTCATGTTGCTCCAAAGATTAAGAGCAAATGAAACAGGGATCACCTTAAGTTGCCACTTGCTTACCATCTTATGAAAAGAAGCCGAAAGACATAACTCAAGCTACCAAACCAATCAAATCTTGCACATTTCGATAGTTATTATGGAGAACATCTGGGAAATGTCCCCTTTAGAGACTAAAAATCATGTCATAGAGAGAAACCAATGCAATCAAGAAGACATTGACTGTGAAAATTTGTAATATAGGGGAAGTTCCCATTAGGCAATAGGATATTAGGATTTTAATCGAACGGCTCCTATCTATCTGATTGACAAGGCATTGTTAAGCAGAAACATGAACAGTGAGAAGTAATCCTGAACGTTCCTATTAAATAAAAAAGATGACGTGCTATTGGAAAGATATGGCAAAATAACTAACGAACAGGAGTCATACACACACACACACACACACACACAGAATCACCACCAAGGTATACTCCTTATATACCCAAAATCACAAAAGTCAGACCTAAAGAAACATATTGTTTGAAGTTAAAAAAATGCTACCAGATAAAAGGCAGTAGAGGAGAATCTAGAATCAACCTTGAAAGGAGAATTAACAACCGAAACTTCTGGTCCCATCTTCCTCCAGATCTTCTATAGAAACCTGTTTATTAATTAAAAATGTGCCAAACAATTAGGCCTGATTTAGCAGTACTAATTTTCTGTTCTTCAAACAAAAGTACCCAAAGAAATGGATTGCGGATACATTCGTTGACAATGTTGTAAAGTGTAAACCATAGACAGTATCAAAAAAGTCCAGGAGCAGAAATATGCAGATATAATAAAATCCAAATTGATATGATTTTAAACTCGAGCAGCTCTTCGTCATTGTCATGAGCCTTACTTAAAGCAGTATCCAAATAAGTAATAAATCACCAATCTCAGCACTGAGACAAATGAATAGGGAAGGAAGTTAGAGACTACCTTAGCTAGAATGTTTTGGGGTAGATAGCCCTTTCTTTCCTCGAGGGTCTTCTTACATTATTTATAGGGGTTTCCCATTGGTCCTCCACACATTGCACCACCTGCATAAATAAATAAAAGCTATAATAAAACATAAGTTCAAGTCAATGTTGAAACATAAACGGGGATTTTAAGCAAAATTTGAAGTCGATGACAAAAATGAAGTCTGGATTAGCAGAAGACTTACAAATTAAAAATGAAATATATAAAAGTTGGTAAGAAATTATCCACATAGCCATCGAGAACATTTGAATCATACAACCCAAGAAAACTACAGTGCACTTGAAATGCCTTTTAGGCATTGGCAATCAATTGGGCAATTGCATTTTCACAATATCAATTCCAAGCTAATGCAACAACAAAATCGAGACATTATGGGGTATTTGAACCGGAAGCAGATAATGCTTTGAGATATTAATCTCCCAATCATACTCACGTTTTTTGTTCTAAAGTGGCATTTTTGCCACTAAAAGAACTGGCTCTCAATTTGGCTGATGTATAGTCCAAAACCGTTTTTAAATCATCAAGAATTGGTAATGCCTATTTCATAACCTTGGCTTACCTCCAACAAACTCTACTATGTTCCTACAAATATGGCCAAAACTGAACAATAAAAAATACCAAAGCCAAGCGTTCACACAAAACAAAAAGACATCTAATCTACAATTTAGGGAGAACATCAAATCTTATCCAGGTGTTTATATTTATTTATTTTTTGCATTCTCTAACCAAAGGTAAACTTAGTCACACCATTCAATAGAACTGAACACTACCACACGAATAACATACAAAGAGAGTCAACCGATGCAACTTTTGTAATCAGGTCATACTTCAAACAAATGAGAATAGCCCTAAATAATAGTTATCCACATAGATGAAATCATTTCAATGCCATTATCCTTTCAATGCCATAGCTCTTATTTTTTCAATGGTTCTTTACATGCAAGCTCCTAACCGATCAGCGATGTATTGAAATGCTGCACAGAAGAACCTACTTTGTTGATTTTCTGTCCCCTTCTACTTGACATTGTGCACCAAAACTACTTGAAATTGATGTTTCAAGTTTGCCAAAATAATTTCAATGAAGGTGACATGGTTTTATCAGTAGAATACTTCTTAATTCTTATAGTACCAAAGCAAACCATATCACAATATCAGCCAAAAAAAGAATTGGTTGAAATTACCTTTCAAAGCTAAGAAGTGGCTTGAATGGTCTGTATAATTCGGAATCAGTAGTAAGAATATACTGCATTACCACCAATTGGAATCCTGCAGCCCACATAAGGTTAACGGTAAGTAAAACAAACAAATTAATTACAATTTGAGGCAACAACTGTAAAGTGGATTGGATAGATTTGGGCGGCACTGTAAAGAGTAGACTCTTTTGTTTTTCTTTTCTCTAATCATTGTTTAAAAGAGTGAACCGTTTAAGAGCTTCAGAGCATTTTATGGAGTATTGGAGCAGTGGGGCAATCCGACCAATCTCGGCATTGGCAGATTTTAGAGCCATTTGTGGATCATTTGATATTCAAACCATTCAAAAATTAAAATATGTAAGAGCATAGAATTGTTTCGCTTTTATAGTACTCTAATGTACTAAAAACAATTCTTAACCTATAGTTCTAATAAATAATCTACCCGTTTGCAAGTACATTCCCTACATAGTAGCTATACATATAAAAAGGCTATTTTTTGTATAAAAAAATTGCTTATCATAATGTGGCACTGCTTAACAATACAACCCCTAGAAATTTGAAACCACGGATGGAAGAGTATTATTTAGAGCTAGAGTTCCTAGGAAATGCAACACAATCTGCATAGAGTTCCTAGATGTGTGTAGAAGTATAGTCCTTAGACTCTTTAACTAAGGATAACACACTTGCTTTTAAACAGAAATTCTTGCTATTGAATGTATTATGGTAATCAAAACAATCGGAATAGCAAACAATTCCTCACTCACTTCCCAAAAGAACTCCAGTTACTTTTGCCTTAATATAGGCAGTCCATCGAAAACGCAAAAATTACCTTTTTCTTCAAGACCCCTTCATAAGTTCTACCTACATAAGTTCGGATGGCCAATAAGTACATGATTTGTTTGCATTTTATTGGAATAAAAAAAATAGCCACTGTAGTTTCTTCCAACCAATTTAAACCAAGGTCTATTTCTTCAATTTCACACCACCAGAATCAAATAGTAAAAACACAACAAAGCCCAGTGATATTTTTCAGGAAAAAAACAGGCGTAAAAGTATCAACAAATAATAGGAAAGCAATGAAATTGATTGCAGTAAATGGTAATTAGTAATTCCTACTCCCGGAATAGCCTAAATGAAACCAAAAGCATAGTGACATGCCAAAAATAAGCCTACAAAATCTATAATTAACCAATTAAGCACCAATCACGAAAATTTCCAACAACATCACAGGGAACTGAAAAATAAACCACCAATAAAGCAAACATACTTCGCAATTATACTCCGAAATTCAATAGAATTATGCCACGAACCGAACCGCAAGGCATCACATGCTGCAATCCCTTCAAAATCAACCCAAACTCGCTCGATACCGGACAAATCGAAGCCCTAATAAGAGAGATCTCAGCAAAGGAGCATGTCGTAGAGATGATGAGTTATGTAGACGTAGATGTGTGTAGAAGTATAGTCTAATGGGTAGTAATAGTAATATAATGGTGGTTCGTCATGGGGTCGCGATCGGAGTGGGCTGGGAGTGGATGGATCAGTGTGATGAAGCAGAGAGAGAGAGAGAGAGAAGCCTTACCTGGATAGTCGGGCCGGGGGAGAATCCAGCCCTAGAACTCGACTGCTGCTGCTGCTGAAGCCCTACATACCGACAGAGAGAGAGAGAGAGAGAGAGAGAGAGAGAGAGTTGGATAAGTGTGGGTGAGAGAGTTGGGAGTGGATGGATCAGTGTGGGTATCGCAGGTTGGGAGGATAGAGCGAAGAGAGAGAAAGGGTCTGGTGGTACACGATGGGAAGGGGAAGAAAGAGTATACGGTGATTTGGATGGGTTGGAGCTAAGCCTTGAAAGTGTAATGTATTTTTACGGGATTGCCATCAGAGAGATGGAGGAGGCTAATGTAATTTCAACCGTGTGATCAAGATTGAAGGGCCCTGATTTATGTAGAGAAAATGTGTCTTTATGTGTAATAATATTACCTATAATTTCATATCATTCTATTTTATTTTTCACATGGTAGTTTGGAGAGTATATTAGTTCTTATATTTTTTCCTTTGAAAAGTGAAAAGGTCAATGAGCATTTAAGTTTTGATAAAATAGAGAGCTGGAATGATCTGGGCCAAGTAGTAGTCATACATTTCAATTTTTAGAAGGATATTGCCATGTTTAAATAAGGGCTGTTTGAAGAAGGGACAGTGAAATGCATGAAAGGCAGTCAATTAGTCCCACTTCGGCTGGGAAGAAAGAAAAATATCCCAACCTTCTTATATATATATATATATATATAGGAAGCCCTTCCAATAAGGGTCCCTTATGGGAAAATTCCATGCGGACCTAGGCTTTTTTTGTGTTTCCGGACCAAATTTTGACGATCCGAACCGTTCAATGTTTTTAAAATGCATTTTCCAAGGCCTACGCGGAAAATCTTCAAAAAAAAATACCCGGAAGGGCTTGATCGGATCAGTTTTTGTTAAAAACGCTATATATAGCGTTTTTAACAATTTTTAACAAAAACTGATCCGATCAAGCCCTTCCGGGTATTTTTTTTTGAAGATTTTCCGCGTAGGCCTTGGAAAATGCATTTTAAAAACATTGAACGGTTCGGATCGTCAAATTTTGGCTCGGAAATGTGAGGTCCGCATGGTAACTTCAATAAGGGACCCTTATTGGAAGTTTATGGTATATATATATATATATATATATATATATATCACGAATTATCCTGTCAAGGATCCCGGAAATCCCGGATTGAAGCGTTTTGAAGCATTTAGAAAATGTTTTTGGAAAATCCGAGCCGTCCAATGTGTTCAAAAGGTGTTTTCCAAGGTCCACGCGGGAAATCTTTAAAAAAAAACCGAAGAAGGGCTTGATCCAAGCATATTTTTCGCAAAAAATGTACATTTATATATTTTTGCGGAAAAATGCTTGGATCAAGCCCTTCCGGTATTTTTTTGAAGATTTCCGCGTGGACCTTGAAAACACCTTTTGAACACATTGACGGTTCGGATCGTCAAAAAAATATCAAAGGTGGAGTCAAAAGATTCCGGGACTCCGGACTTGTCGGGCCTCATATATATATATATACGGAAAACTTCACATCCACACCTCCGGAAATAAAAAAAATTACTTTTTTTGTGTTGCAAATTTTTTGGAAAATCCGATTCGTCAATGTGTTCTTTTTAAATGAGTTTAAAAGGTCCACGCGAAAAATCTTCAAAACAAAATCGGGAAGGGCTTGATCCAAATGATTTTAAAAACACTAGTATTTATATATTTTTGCAAAACTACTTGATCAAGCCCTTCCCCGATTTTTTTGAAGATTTTCCGCGAGGACCCTTGAAAACACCTTCTGAACACATTGGACGGATCAGATCGTCAAAAAAAAATTTGGATCAAAAGTCCGGAAATCAAAAGTCCGGATAAGAAGTGGGACTTATATATATATATATGGACTTATACACTTAAAAAACACAACACTCTTCGGGGAGGCCCCTTGTGACCGGACTCCACCTTGATCTTTTTTAAATGAGTAAAATAAAAGGTCCTGCAAAATTTCCGCTCAATCGGATATCGGTAAGTGTTTGATCCAAATGATTTTAAAAACACTAGTTCCTGTCACAGTTTTTGCAAAACTATTTGGATCAAGAACTTATCGATATCCGATTAAGTTGAATTTTTGCAGGACTCCCTATTTTACTCATTTAAACAAGATCAACGGTTCAGAACGTCACAGTGGGGCCCGGAACAAAATCGTGTGTTTTTTTATGTGTTTTTTTAAGTGTGAGGGGAACCGGTCCCTATATATATATATATATATATATATATATGTGTATATACGGAAAATTTCTAGTCCACTCCTCCCGGAAACAAGAAAAATTGATTTTTTTTGTGTTGCAAATTATTTTTGGAAAATCTGAGTCGTCCAATGTGTTCAGAAGGTGTTTTCAAGGGTCCACGCGGGAAATCTTCAAAAAAAAAATACCGGGAAGGGCTTGATCCAAGCAGTTTTCGCCAAAACTGTAAATATAAAGTTTTTGCGAAAACTGCTTGGATCAAGCCCTTCCCGGTATTTTTTTTGAAGATTTTCCGCGTGGACCCTTGAAAACACCTTCTAAACACATTGGACGGCTCGGATCGTCAAAAAAATGCTCGGATCATGGAGTCCCGGATCCCGGATGTGAAGCTTTCCCTAAATATATATATCACGCGCTTTCCCTTTATTAGAATAACCAAACCACATGCATGTGATTCGACCGGGCTGGGTCGCCAAAAATGCAGCGGTTTTTCTGGTTGTTAGCTGGTTCAACAGTCTTTAAACAACGGTTGAACCGAGCCGGAGAGAAAGCCGGTCGACGAGCCAACCGGTCTGACCGGCCGGTCCGGTCCGGGTTTTGAAACACTACCTGAGCAGACTCTTCCATAATTGGCATGCTCTTGAAATTTGTTAGGTAATTCTCTACAAATTTGTCCTAGGCCAAGAACACAAATCATCAAAATCTTATTTAGAATACAACACGTTGCACAACATGTTTTGGAGGCAGGATATCATTGGCCAATCGATGAGATTCTATTTTACATTTTCCAATGATACAATGCCACATAATGATGATGCGTATATTGTTGCACAAAGTGTCATGTTAATTGAATTTCCCCCATTTTAATTTGAACCCCGCAAAACTCTTGGTTAGTTAATATTTATTGTACATATTACCTCGTTACTAAATACTTAAATTGCGTAGCAATTTCCTAAACATTTTATACTTCTTCAATTATTTTGCAATTACGTACATTAAGGAACTGCAATTAAAGTTCCATTATTCTTTCTTCATCCAATTACTTTGCCGTCACAAATTCACATTTGTACAGTCTGATGTTGCTCGATCGTCTCAACTTCCTTTCTAGTTATATCTTGTTTCTTTGTTCGCAATTTATTCCTTGAGAGCCAATAGATTCAAATAAGATTTCCACAATTGCAATAGGAGATTGGCTTTCGCAGATATATTCTAGTATTTCCTATGGATTGAATGAGATAACAGGGTGTTCAAAGTAACACCTCTAGATAACCAGGGCAGTTTGCCAAATGGCTGTGTAGCAACACTAAGTATTGCGAGGTTGCGGGTTCAAATCTTATGGAGATTAGTTTGATGCTCATTATGATTGGTTGAGATGAGGTTTGGCAGGAAATAAGTTCCTCTATCATATGCCAAAATAAAAAATAAAAAATTCCACCTTTGAGTTCTACATCGGATTACAATTTCGTCCTCACTAAAGCTTTGCTTTCCGAATCAGTGAAGAAATTTAGATAGAAATTTCTATCATGTAGAAACTGGTCTTCTAAACTCTCGTACGGTATGCACTGTTTTCGTTACCCATCTATGAAATCTCTTATTTACCAGAAACACAAAAACAAAAAAAAAAGGATAAATTACCAAAATTACCCCTAAGCTTTCTAAAATTACAAAATGGGTTAATCTATCCTTTTTCTATCTTGTAAAGGCTATAGAAGTGTGAAATAGCATTTTACGGTTGGTCCATTGTAATTACGATTTGATGATCTCGGATAGATTCTTTTGAATTTCCTAGCAGCGGGTAATTTTGTTATGCGATAGAGAATAATTTGATATTTTCCAAACGTGATGAATCTATAATTTCTAGTAACTTCAGGGGTGGGATTTTTGTAATTTATCCAAACGAAAAACTTCATGTTTCATGATGTATATTTGCAGCTTTTGGGAAGCGAAAGTAGCACAGAATCCTCCATACGCCAATATTATCAAATCGACAGGTCCTTATTTCTGTATGTTAAAAATCCTACTAATGTGTCTCACTACAAGAAAACGTGGCTTTATCGGCGTTTTTTTGTTATCCGTAGTAACAAAACAACCGGTAAAAGGTAGCATTCCAAGCGGTAATCACAAACCGTTCGGAAAAATGCCTTTTTCCGTGGTTTATTACCTGCGGTAACTATAAACTATTGGTAAAAAAACTATTACCGGCGGTAATCCAAAAAAACTGCCGGTAAAAAAGTAAATTTTAATACAAATATTTTTATTTCCTAAATATAATTGAAAAGCTTGGGTGGTTGGGGCTCCATGCAAAGGGTTGCGAGTTCGAAACTCGTGGGGGACAAAAAAAAAAAATTCCGGAAATAACTTTTACCGGCGATAGATTACCGCCATTTATCTTTTCCCTACAGCGGGCAGTTTTTTGAGTTTTCACCGCCTGAAATACTTTTTCCTGCAGTTTTGGGACTTTTTCCAGCGGTTTTGTAATGCCGAGAAAAGTCATTTTTGTTGTAGTGACTTCCACTTATTTGAAAAAAGCTTGCTACCACTACGCATAATGGAAAGACCATGACTCAAGGTAGCAAAGTCACCCACTACTATCATGAAATAAGTGACAGAGTTCTTCATCATCATCGATCTTTCTACCCCTTGTTTCCCTATCTTGGACAGTGTTAGTATCATGATGTAGCCACATCAGGACTCCATAGAATAGCAAAATGTTGGCAAAGTCATATTCCACCGTCGTTAAAATGATAGCTTTTCATAATTTTTTATTTTTTTTAACTTTACAGTGTGAGTATAAAAATGCGGGCCTTGACTCACAAAGAGCTTGCGATCACTAAGAAGGGCATGTTTGGATTTCACAAGGCAACGAAGACCAGCCAAAGTCATGTTAGTATTATCATTTGTAAGCTAAAACAATGGAAAGATTTGTTTTTCTTTAACAGCGAAAAAGATTTTAGTATTAATCAAATGTAAGAGCAGAAGAGATTAAAAGGACAAGAGAGTATGCATCAGAACAAAAAAATAGCATCCCAACGAGGTTGACACTCTACCACTTAACAATTACTATATGCCAAAGGAAACAAGGTTAGCAAGAAATCAGCCAAGCTTCCAAGAATGCGTAATCAGGGTATTACAACAGAGCCTATGGAACAAATCTGATTTGGTAAAAAAGGCCAATAATGAAATCTAATAACCAAGCCATAACTGAGCACCCGGGTAGAGTGTAGTATTTGCTCACAACCAGCATAATCCAAGTACATCATGTGAAGCATTCTATAAACCTAACAAATTTGTAGCAGCTGTGGCAGCAGCAAGAGTATACCATTGGTATGTGTAGCAAACCCAAACAGACCAAGAAAATAAGACAGAAGACCCAAACTAGGACACAAACGGACACCGCAACCTAAAACAAAAAGAAGAAAAACAAAGAAAGACTAATGCACCAAGAGAAATCACCCTCTGACACAACAAAGGACCAGATAATGCCACCACATATGGAGACAATAACAAGCTAGAGACACAATCAAACCAAACTAAGACTCAAGACTCAAACCCAAACAAGCAAGAGTCACTGTTGTATATCTGTGCAAAGAGAAAAAAACCATCAATAAAAATCTTAATTCCAGTCCAAAACAAAAAGGACATACAAATCGGATGCCTAAAAGCTCATTGCATCCCTAGCCAACATAGTAAACTATCCTGTCAATCTATTGTTTTAAGAATATCATGATAACAGTAACCTTTTTCAAAACAAATATTTGAACATTTCAGACATTAGGTGGAAGGCCTCGTGCCCAATGAGTATAATGCTCGTCGGCTTGTGTCATATGAATCTCAACGCCGGTTATATTAAAAGCTAAAATCACAATTGACTTAGCATTGATCCTTGATGTAGAGCTCTTGTTATTAGCATTCATTATTGTTCCATAACATTCTACCCTGGCTGCATCGAACATTTCTACGTCAAGCTGATAATTTCTACGAAAATATCCACTAAATTCTCTATAAGAACTTTGTCATATGTTTTTTGTACAAATGAATATGTCAAAACATTATCATGCTTTGTAATCTGCAGTGATATTCCCCTACCTACCCTCACACCAACCTATAATGGTAATTCTCCTTCTCATTATTGCAACTACATGATTCCATCCCTTAAATGTTACTGGTCAGAGTTCGGTATTAATGTATCCATATACCACCTCCCCACTTGTCTCCTGAGCAATTTGCCTGATATAGCGTAATGCCTTCACAGAAAATGGTTTTATTGATTCAATCAATTCCTTTCTATTTGTACTATTTCATACTTGAATTCAAGCTCAGAAAATGATGCTGTTTAAAGTTACTCGAATATTCAAGAATGAAGACAACTGCAGTGATATTTAGGTACTTTTAAACTTAACAAGCCCTTAAGTGTGCAACAAATATGTGAAATTTGTTTACTCACCGCAATAGTCATTTTCTGTGCAACAGCTTTTGATGACTCGTAAAGTGGCCGCAGCACCTCTGGCACACTCCAAGCCTAATTAGATCAAAGAAAGAGAGTTGTTGCCTAGTAAAATAGATTGAAGAACGTAGTTAACAAAAGAAAAACCTCAAAATTCAAGTGATCGACTATGTGGATAACTGACCCTCCACCCTCGCATGGTCGAATCAAATAACCACTTGGAAGCATTTCAGCTCTCACAAATTGAGAAGCAGCAGCTGCATTAGGGCCAGCACCAGAACCTGACAAAGATCTCTCACACCTTGAAATGACAAAAAAGAACCAACAACAAATGAAGTCAGCTTCCCTCAACCCCTTAACAGGGTATATGAAATCTTAAAGCGATTATTCAGGCTAATAACTGGGCTGTAACCATCTTAATCACTAAAAATATGTACAAACACAATACAACTAAACATACAAACAGCAGGAATATTAGATCACCAGTTGTTCCAACAAAGGGTCCTATTTTTTCCACTTTCCATTTTGTTCCTTTGGGAGTGGTAAGAGATGAATTGTGTCATAAGAATGAAATTGAAAAAAGAAAGGTGTCTGATACACCATTCAATAACGAAACTCAGCCGATGTTGGTCCAAACTCCATTGGCATGATAATAATCTGTAGTGCAGGGTAAGTCATAAATCTTTGCTCGATCCAAACTCCATTGAAACGGTGATACTTCAATGGCAGCATCCTTCGCAATATAGCCCAAACAAGTCACAAGAGAAGTTGCCCTCAACCAAAAGGCCCAACAACACCCCCAGACGAATCAATCAAACAATACGTATGGCAACCAAAATGCGTAATCATAAGACCACACAAGCATATTAGACATATGTCATGCTTACCACAAGATTGCCATTTTCCAGAGTCGTAGAGTATCTCAGGGTCCATAAATCGCGTGCAAGAGCCAGTGTAGTCGGAGCATATATCTGAAACCCATCAAAGAGTTGGTTATTTGCTGGTGTCATGGAAAATCCCCATAAACAAGCCTAGAAGAGGCTTTATTGTTCACTTGTGTGTATATAAGTTCAATTGTTCCTCCATTTTCAACAGGAAACATTGTGAAAACTTCGAGGCTCCGGCAGTCCCGGAACCAAGATGGATGATCTTTAAGGATCTCAGAAATCTGAACAAAATTTCACCATAAAAATAATTTTTTTTCCCTTTCGGTACAGCTTCCTTCCATTGGCATATGCTGCTAAAGGATGAGAACCGAGAAACAATACAAAGTGAAACTTTATTAAAGCTTACCTTTGTATGTTCTAAACTTACTAGACCGCACGCTCGAGCTGCCACTCCACTGCAACGATGTGAAACGGCAAAGATCCCAACCGAATCCGGACCAGGCTGAAAAAGTCAAACAAAACTCAACGGTTCACGATCTTTTGGCTACAGTGTAACAAGCCCAACACCATTATTAATGACTTTCAGGTAAATCATTACGAGTTTTGCCAACTTAAAAATAACGAATTCAAACCTTCATCCCAGGCATCTGGACCCAATCGACAGCAGTTCCCGTAGCCTTAGAAAGGAACACTGCCAAGGTCTCCTCTGCAATTGACAGGAGTCTGCCAAAAGCATAAACCTTAGATCAAAAACATTGCCAAAATAAAATATGTATGAGAGAGAGGAGATGACATTGATATTAGAGACCAAAATAAAGATGTCTCTTCTACACATTAACCAATTATAATAGGCATCTGATGCACATAGAACCATAGAGAAAAAGATAACTCATTAAGCCAAATAGAAAATCCCAAAAAATGGTCCCAGTTTCCAAAAACAATACCATTTTTCATATAAAAAAAAACAAAAATGGGGGAAAGAACTGAGGTCTGAGTACAAGAAAAGGGGGGAAAGAACCAAATCTTACTAGATCATTGGGGTTTCCCAACACCGACTGACCCCTTTGATTTTTCATTAAAAAAAAAAATCTATGAAAGTAACAAGTTGTATAAATTACTCACCGTCACATCAAAATTACCACCGAGATCTAAATATAAATCCACATATGGAATATCTGTGTGGATAATATCCAGTTGTACAAACTCGAATGTCAACATACCTTTCATCGTCGAAGAAAACTACGGATCCATGGTCGTAAGGGAGCAGAGAGTGGCCATTCTTGGGTTGAAAGCGGATGGAACCCGTGACCCAACTCCGGGTTTAAGGTGAAGACGGATTTGAGTCCCAACTGGAATTCGTCGATCGAATGAGCGATTCCGATTTCGATTTGGTCCGGGTAACCAATTTCATCGTCGGTAGTAGTGGCGAAGATTCGTGGTGGTGGAAGCCGACCGTGGAGGGAGGAAGAGAGAGCTTTGTAGTGGCGAAGATTCTTGTGTATATATATATAGAGTCCTTATCTAGTCAAGGCTCCCAGATCCGGGACTCATAGTTCCGGATCAAATTTTCACGATCCGAACCGTCCAATGTGTTTAAAAGGTGTTTTTAAGGGTGCAAGCGGGAATTCATAAAAAAAAATACCGGGAAGGGCTTGATCCAAGCAGTTTTTCACAAAAATTGTATATGGTTCGGATTATGCAAAAACAATTTTTAAAACCTCGAAAACACCATTTTTTCTTCAATCCGGGATCCTTGACAGGATCACCGGTGTATATATATATATAGTCCTCATCTAGTCCGAGATCCCTAATTCCGGGACTCATAGTTCCGGATCAAATTTTCATGATCCGAACCGTCTATGTACAGTTCTTGTGAAAAACTGCTCGGAACAAGCCCTTCTTGGTCTTTTTTTTTTTATGATTTCTAATCTAATGGGGACCATTAAAACACGTTTTAAACACATTGGACGGTTCGGATTATGCAAAAACACGTTGTAAAACCTTAAAAACACCCATTTTTCTTCAATCCTTGACTGGATCATGGGTGTGTATAAATATATACATACATACATATTTGGGGCCAGTTCCAAGGACACATATTTTAACACAAGTTTTGACGCTCTACCTCAACCCTTAAAATTAATGGCTGAGGTTACAACATTAAAGTGTACACTCTCTCATTTCTCTCCATCCCACACACACCTCCTCATGCAATCTCTCCCTTCCCGGCACCTTCATCTCTGGCGAACCCATGGCGACCCTCTCTTCTCTCTCCCTCTCTCTCTGACTCTCTCTGAGGAAATGATATAAACAGAGGAAGAACCCATACTTAATTTCGCATATTTCTAACTAACCTATCAATTCCGCATCATTCTGCATAAACAAAACAAATCTATAGGAGGGGAAAACAAATAGAACACTTTCAATATTCAAACGATTCATAGTGTGAAATGTTCATTGCTAGCAAACAGATCTACATAGGCAAGAAATCAACCTCTGTATTCCAACTATAATGGCGTTACGCCCCCAAGTAATAAGAAATTAAACACCTCAATAGCTAAAGACATTCTCCCAACACCTCATATATTTTCGCATCAACTAAACAAATCGAAAGAAGGGAAAGAAACAAAATCAATCACACTTTTAAGGCCTGAAATGGATTGGAGCAAATTACAGACCTGCATAGGAAACAAATTAATATCTGGATTCAAAGATAAAATGGAGTTCTTCCCCGAATAACAACAAATGAAACACCTAAATAGCAAATTTCCATACAGTACGCGTGCATATTTTCATCAACCAAATAGATTTTCACAAAGCCCCTCAAGCACGAAGCCTTCATCAAAATGAAGACAATGCTTGGAATGAAGAATCCCCGAGATAGTTTTTAGTGAAAGCTTTACGGAACTCGGAATTGAGCGATGCCAGTGTATTTTCAACCTAGTTTCATGTGGAGGGTACCTTTTCTTCTTTTTCTTTTTTTTTTCCCCTTTCCACTACATCCTTATCATTTGTTAACTTTTTTTAATAAAAATTGCCGGTGTAGCAATTAGGAAAAAAATAAATAAAACACTTCGTGCGTATTCATAATGTAACGACCCGGATTTTCGTAAATAAAAATTTCGTTTAATAAATTAATTATCTATTTTAATTTTCGGCTTATAGGAATATTTTTCTATTAAAATATTATTTAATTCTTTTAATTTGAATAAAGGAAATTCTAGCCATGCTTATGCGCGTACGAGACCGAGTAACACATCTGTTACACTACCGTAGCACCCGGGGACCGAACTTAATACCCGAAACCTACCCAACCCACCACCTTTACTTCACACAACCACCATAGTACGTCATTGTGTGGTCATTCCCTCACCATTGGAACTTGGTATATTGACCAAGTTAGAGAGAGAGACAGAGACAGAGACAGAGAGAGAGAGAGCCTCGGGGGGAGAGAGAGAGAGAGAGATGCCGAGAGAGAGAGAGAGAGAGAGAGAGAGAGAGAGAGAGAGAGAGAGAGAGAGAGAGAGCTTGGTAGAGAGAGAGGGAGAGTGGTGTGTGTGTGTGCATGAATTGGT
Source organism: Vaccinium myrtillus (assembly GCA_016920895.1). NCBI lineage: Eukaryota > Viridiplantae > Streptophyta > Magnoliopsida > Ericales > Ericaceae > Vaccinium > Vaccinium myrtillus. The sequence continues at coordinate 16,706,613 of CM029273.1, forward strand.
ACACTTGCACATGCATGATTTAATGCAAGTTCACTTGCACAAGTAATGGGCAATTGAGGGAAGTTTCCTAAGCCTAGGTTTTGTACCCAAAACTAGTTAGAATAAGCCTTGCTATTTTTGTAGTAACCTACTCATACCCACACAATACATGCATTTGAGCACAAACTACACAACCTAAGCCTAACCTAACTAGGCCTTGGCTTCCAAGTAACCTAGGGACAAGCTTCCCTAAATTAAGGAAAGAATATTCCCCCTAGCCATAGCTATTTAGGGCTACCCTTAGCCTATTAGTGCATTCACATGCACATTGGGTGATTTTGGTCCTAAAAACGCCCCGTAACAAAGGTGCCCATGCAAAAACCTACACAACGGGAGGCATTATTTCCCCCACCATTGCTCCTACATTGTATTTACCCCATTTGGTACACCTAGCAAGCATCTAGACCCATAGGACCTAGATTCCTAGCCTAGATTCCTACCTAGGCCTAGACTTGCCACCTTGGTACTTGCCATGTGCAAGATTAATGCACAATTCATCTCCCCTCACTTGAAAATTTCGGCCATTGTGTGTGTGTGTACCGAAAATTTAGGGAGGAGAGAGGGAGGCCACCTTGTCTATAAATAGCCCACCAATTGTTCATTTGGCCCACTTTTACCATTTCTTGATTATTGTCTCCCATATTCCCCACAACCAACTACTTTAACTACCTTCTAGCCACCTTATTTAGTCTCTAGTTTAGCTACTTACTAAGCTTATTAGTGAGTTAGCTAGGTAGTTTAAGAGTTTTCTTCTCCAAAGGATTGCTAATCGGCTTCCGGTTAACACCCGGAATACTAAGGTAGTTTACTAAACTACTCTTCTAATTAGTTAATTTTAGTTCTAATAAGTTGTTCTTATTAGTTTTCTAAGCATGATTTTAGAGTTGATTAAGTTAATTTATGCATGTGTTAATTACTAAGCATGTTTCTTAGTAGTTTAGAAAGTGGATTTCTTGTGCAAAGATTATCAAGATTTGTTTATTTAGTTCTAATTAGTATAATTCTTCATGAAATTGGAAGTGGATTAGTAAAATTGGAAGTAATTAGAAGGCGATTAGAAGTGATTAGAAGTTAATTAGAAGTTGTGTTGTTTGCACTAGACAAGGTTCTAGTATATTGATTGTTATTATTTCTTGGGAAAATTAGTTAATCTTGGTTGATTATCTCATGAGTTGTTGTTTGAAATTTTGCTCTTGAATAAATGGAGTATTTATTTGAAAGAGTTGCTATTGTTTATTTTGGTAAGAAAGTATGGATTTTCATTTAATAAATATGAAGTGAGGATTTTTCCATGGTTGATTTCTAGAAAGATTTTACCAAATTATTTGGAGAGTTATTTGATTAAATTTTCTAGAAAGAAAATTATGATTTTTCTAGATAGAGGAAAAATATGTTTCATTGGAGTTATTTTAAAAGAGAGTTTTTCTAGAAATATAAAGGGTATATTTTTAGAGAGATTAAATGTTTTTGGAGAGTTCATAAATTAGTAGAGTTAATTTATGACAAGGGATTTTCTAGAAAAAGAGTTTGTGTTTGATTAGTTTTAGAAAGAGCAAGTTGTTTAGTTTTATTTCTTTGAGAGAAATAAAATAGTTTTGGAAGAGGACAAGAAAGAAATGGAAATTTTTGGTTGAGAAATATATTTTATTTGAGAGAATTGGAAAATATTATTTTTGGGAAAGTTAGTATTTTGAGGTGTATGATTTTATGTGGGAAAAGTTTCTAGAGGAAACAATGTATTTTAGAGAGATGGAATTATTTTAATGTATGATTTTATGTGAGAAATGTGTATTTGGTGAAATATGAATTTAGAGGAAATTATGGATTATTGCATGAGCATGATTTTGTGCATGTGGCACTGAGCACGTACGCGATACGTTACGTCACCGGACGCGAAATTGAATATCTGTTAATGAGAAAATAGAGTTGTGATTGAAAATGAGTTCGAAATGAGAAATGAAATTTTTGAGAAATGAAATGAGATTTTCGTGAAATGAAATGAAATGAAGTGAGATGAGATGAGCTGATTTGTTGCCACCTCAAATTCGCGGAGAGAATTTGGAGGAATGGTATTGATTGCGGTAGTGCAGCGAAAGCGCCACCTCCAGTTCGCGGAGAGAACTAGGATGTTTGGGCTAAGCGTGCACAACACACGGTGAACGGACCTTGCAAACAGGCTGTTAAGTTCGGTGATGCAAGACGGTCGGGACTGTGTCGTGTGAGTCGCGGGGTAGTCGGACCATGCAAACAGGCTGTTAAGTTCGGTGATGCACGATAACCGGAACCTCGAGCAGAAAGGTTGGTACCGTCAGTTGAGAGGAGGCGGAAGCGGACCAATAACTTTCGGAGTGATGGGAGATGTTGAAATTTGAATAAGAATGCCGCGAAAGGCACCGATATGAGAAAATATTTGATTTTGAGAAAACGGTTGATAATTGAGTTAAGTTCGAGAAACTGAACGGGATATTATTTTGATAAAATGACACGTGACACAGTTCGAGACACTGTTATGAGATATTGTTATCTGCGCATGTTTACTCTGATCCGTATTGACTCGCATGATTATTCGCATGATTTACTGTTCACAAGTTTTATATACTGTGCATGAATTTATTGTTCTAGAATTGCTACTTAGACGTGTAGCGTAGTGAACTACTGGGCTTTGCTCACGGTGTTGCATTTCGTGTAACCCTGGCATAATACCATGATGTTGCTTGTGCGACTCAGACGTATTATGTCAGATTATCTAAATGGACAAGAACAGTACTGTGGAGACCAGTCATATGGAACTGGAGGTGCTGCCGGAGTGGGGAATGACCCGGCGCAGGAATAGACGAAGACCTAGAACCACCCCGGTTATTATTTATATAGTGTTTGAAGACCTTGTTATTTGTATTGAAGTTTAAGGATTAAACTTTATTATGGTTTGTAATATCATTTAACGTGCCCAAATCTTGGGGGCGTTACACATAAAATGTTCGCATTGTCCATTTCAATTGATTTTCTAATTCTTGCAATAAGAATAGACAATTATGACCGAAAACTATTTTTTATTAACATGAAGACACGAATTACAAAAAAGACAAAATATGAAACACGGTATTTATCATTTGAAATAAATATTGATTCTTTAATTTTTTTTCTCTAGAAAAACATAGGGCCCTGGTTTACATTATCGTCTGGGGCCACGAAAATCTCAGGGCCGGGCTTGATGTTGGGCAGGGTTGTCCAATTACTTCTGCTATGATTGTCTTGATGTCATAATTTTTAAGGAAATATTATGAGTATCTGTGCGGCTGTTATAGATTCTTATGCAAATGTTATGATTTTGGGAAAATGACCAATAAATGGTTTTTAAAAATAAATATTCCAATTTCATGGTAAGGTTATTGGAAATGACCAAAATGATGACAAGGAAAAGAATAATTCCACATAAGTGGTATGAGTCATTTGAAAGGTCGAAAATACCCTCAAGGCCTTTGATGCCCTAATCTTTTTCCTCCCTCTCTTGTTCTCTCTCACACTAGCCGACTCCCTGTCCTCAACCCTAACACCGGACTGGGGAGTGTACCCCAAAAATCCTCTGTTTCGTTGGTTAAGGCTTTGGAATCAAGAACTGGTGAGATCTTTGTTTCCAAAAGATGTGACTTCAATAATATTGGCTATGCCTATTGTAGACACCCCAATTTTGATGACCGTGCATCCCCAATGACGAAAAGAATGATCAAACTACCTTGGAACTTGTCCAGAAAGTTGGGAACCTAGCCACACAGACCGCACGGCTCTTGTCTCAAGCCGTGCGGTGCCACCATTTTCTTCACAAGCCGTACGGCTCATGCATGCAAGCCATACGACTCCCCTTGGGAGCCGTACGGTGGGTATCGTTATCTTCTGCAAAATCCTGGCAAACCGTTCAGGAATATCATCATCGCTCAGCCGTCGAATAGCATCATTTTTATTCCCTCAAATCTGGTTATAAAAAGAGGCTTCCTCCTCCTCTCAAAACACACCAAAACTCATACCCAGAGAGAATTTCCGTTCAGTTTTCCGGCGAAATTCTCGTTCGAAACCGCCAGTAAATTTCCCGAAACTCCGCATTTTCCATTCCCTTTCGATTTCTCTAAACCAAATCCTCCACACCACTCCAAACCATACCGAATCTTGATCTTACGAGTTCAAACCCGAACAATCCAGAAGTTCTAGCGTCTGTTTCAAGTTCCAGAAAGGTATAAATCGTTTTCGAGCTTCGATTCTTAAATCGTGGCTCTCCGAGGGTATCCTCGAGTTGATAACGGTTTCAATAACCGTACCTCAACTCGGTAAATCGTTTTCAAAACAAAAACCGGCTTTTCGGAGCCGTACCGGGCAATTTTTCTCAATAAACGCACGGTACGATCCGTACCGGATGTAAATTTTACTTCAACAACTCATTTTCAAACAAGAACAGATTACTTGGGGTTGATTTGAAAGAAAAAAACCAAGCTTTAAACCAGTTTTGGACTCACTGGTCCTGAAACAAAAAATTTCAAAATGTAGCTGTACGCAAGCCGTACGGCTTGCAGTACAAACCGTACGACTCTAGTGGAGGAGCCCTACGTCTCCTGTTTTCAAATAAAATCCCTCCTCTGTTTTCCTCTGTTAACCCCCTGTTTTCTGTTCGTTTAAAACCTTTTTCTTTTATATTACAGTTTACCCCCCCTTGTTTTTCGATTATTGCAATTTAGCCCTTTTCCTTTTTATTTAATTTTATTTCCGTTATGGTTTTGTTATTTAATTTGTATATTTGTTTAAAGTTTTCGTAACCAAATATTTTCTATAAAAATGCCACAAATTATTTAGTAAAGACCGGGAATTTCTCGGGCGAGCGGCCATAAATTGCCAAGTAACATTATTTTCTTGCTTTCCATCACTTAGGGGGGGAAAAGAAATAGGTTATGTACTATAACTTGGAATATGGACTATGGGGTTATACAATGCAGCAACTAATTCCATCTATTACAAACAAGCATTTAAGCAACATGGTGATAGGTTGTCGGAGGGGATGTCCACATATACAAGTTCATGAAAAAGGCAACAAACTCATGCCAACGAGAATGGTATACGAATTATCAAAAGAAATCTTATACTATCTCATGTGTACAACATTAGGAGTAACAAACTTCAATGAACATTGCCAGTTACAGAGTAGCTTTTAGAGCACTTAGAAAACGATTAACTTACCTATTTCAAAATGAAAACTGGTGAAAATTATCTAGCATACATAAAACGTAAGAGTGTCTGTCTTAACATAAGAGTGACTGTCTTAATCTGAGCGATATTTTCCAATTTGTAAAAACGAAACAAGTTAGCACTGGGAAAAGTAATTCATTTACTCCCCATTGTCAGATTGACAAATGGATGGGAGCCTTGAGAAGACCCAAGGACACATGTAATCTACAAACCAATCTGCATTAATCTGTTTTCAGGTTTCCTTTTCGCCTTTTTATTTTTTCCTGAGACGAGGTTTCTTGTAGGTTGGGTTAGTGGGGGCGGAGGAGCTTAAGCATTTATGAACCCGGATTCCAGAGCATAGGTCTCTACTTCGTTTATCGACCAATACTAGCATGTAGAAATCCTTATATCAGGGTAATTTGTTGTCAACAGTAACTAAAATATAGAGGTTGGTCCATGAGACCAAGTAAAACAATCAACAAACAATTAATTTTTTTATGGTAAAGCCAGCTCACCAATGGAAGCAGTCCATAGTTCAGCTCTCACTTGATTGGGCTGTTCCAAGTGCAAATTTGGGAAGTGACCTGTGACTTGTACTACCTCGTGTATTCTGTTGATGAGTTCAACCCCACATTTAAAATCTCTCAGCTTCCACAGACACTGTAATCTAAGTCCCCCTTGTTCATCCAACAGTCTCCAGCCAACAACCTATAGGATCATAATTTCAGTTTTTCATGTCCTCCAGAAAAGAAGAGGAGAATTGTATGACAAAAATATCGCCTTAACACTACATGATAACTCTGAAACAAAATCATGTAAGTTATGAGGTAAAAGCCTAAGAAGGTTTTTAATGCTTTAACATCTCAACTTTGAATTACTTCTTTTCCAGTTCCTATTTAGCAATAATCATGGTATACAGTACGAACAAACATGTGCAACAACAGTTTTCCAAGTCAAATAACTTCTAAGCTTGCAGTAAATAAATAGCACATGCATGCTGTTATGAGAAATTATCAGCAACACTACTTATAATTTTAACTCCCATAATAATAGCTTTCGAGCTCAATATACAACCAGAGAAATTCTTCCTTCCCCCGTAGTAAACTCACCTTGTTCATCTGTACTGGTTTTGGGTATGGTGAGTTCACTGGGAGACAGCCCTTCCGATTTGCTATTCTTTTGCAGGTCAGAAACATTTCGGAAACAAAGGATACAGAGTGTCTAAGTGAAAAGAAAGGAAAGCAAAAGAAATCATCTATGGTCAGGTAATAGAAGCTAAGGAGAGAAAAAATAATGGCTCAGACTGAAAGTTCACTAGTGGAGAAACCAAACACCACTCTTTGAGATAGTATTATTGATAGAAATGCACTTTCACACAAGTAAGATATGAACCCAGTGACTCTTACGACAACATCATCTACCAGATATGACTTAAAGTATGTGTCCCAATTTTTCTGAATTCTCTGAAAACTTGCAATCTGGATGAATGAATACGAGATTCCTAAAAATTTGAGGAATAATACTAGTTCCCAAAACTTACTATAGCCGAGCAGTGGCAGTGTGGTCGTCATCTAATGACTAAAATATGCGTAGGAATCAACTAATGACTAAAATATGCGTACGAATCTTTCAATATCACGAATTGAAATTGGAACAGCTTATGTGTACATTTGAGCGTCTTTTAGGCAATGCATCGAACATGTAGAGGGCATTGAAGAGGGAAGAGAAGAACATGACTAGATACCCATCATATACGCGCAAAAAATAACTCATAAGGTTGGGAAATTTGATAGAAAGAGAAACTGACCGATGCTAGGTGAAGTGAAGTTTTAAATCGACAGGTGAAATGCGGCAACGAGAGTGAACTGAGTAGCTTCACAAAACAGACGCCCCCTAAACGTAGCAAAAATACAATGTCATCAACCAAAATACCAAAACCGCAGAAGCCCTAAACGTAGCAAAAATTCAAACTCACGATAATTTATCCCTTATTAAAAAATTTGAATAACAAGAAAAAGAAAAAGGAAAGGGAATAACCTTCAGTGTCGTTGAAGTGGGTGAGGTCGTACAGACAACCGATAGGGTTTCAAGTGCCTTTAATTCTGATCGTCGTCGATTGGTGCCGGCGTCAATACTTCTGTAACGGGAAACGATGTTATCTAGGTGTTCCGGTAAGACACTCGATGGAGAGAGATGAGAGAGTGCACTAGGGAGGGAGCGAGAGAGATGGAGGGAGGTTACTCGGTGGATTTAAAGAACGAAGAAAGATGAAGAAAAGAAGAAGGAAGGGAAGGGTTTACAGGGGAAAATTAATTGTTAGGATATTTTGGGCATTGCAACTGAAAATTACCATGTATCTGTCATTTATTTTCTCCTTGCCATGTCTTTGGAATTTCACAAACCATGACCACCTTTTGGTCATTATTTGCTCCTAGCACCATGTTTTTGTCATTTCCCCGAATTATCTATGTAAAATATTGAATTCAAGGCAATTCATGCATTGCAACATTTCGCTGTTTTTAGCTTTTGACTTGCATCTTTCACTAGTTCGTTTCGGGAGAAAAATTATCACATTCGCTAGTTACAAAACGATTGATCCTTGGAAGAATAATGCTTACTTTTTTTTGTAGACATTGATATCTACTGTATATTTTTAGAAAGGGAAGTTTTATTAATGAAGAGAGAAATATTTTAACTTCCTTGGACTAATAAAAAATAGAGTAATTCTGTTGCATTTTATTTGGCAAAGAAAGGTTAATGCTAATACGAATCGGGGGGAGGTGCTTTATGCGATAGGTCTATGCAGTGTTGCAAAAACTAACTACGTCGTTTTGCTTATTTTCTTGGTACATCAAGGGCCTTGTTTGAAGAGTTAATTTTGGGGTTCAATTTTAAGGGATTTAGGCTTTTTGGAGTAGGGTATAGTAGGTTTAGGCACTTGGATTTATGCACTTCAGGTTTAAGTACTTTGTGTTTAGGGTTTAGGCACTTTGGGTTTAGACACTTTGTAGTGGTTTTTTCTTCCTCCAAACAAGTTCATTGGAAGCTTTGGAGTTGTGCACAAAAATTAAGCAAAACGGTGTAGTTTTGCCGCACAACACGGGGCCAAGATAAGACCTACCGCATAGCACCCACCCCGGATCTTGCTAATACCAACTTCAAAATAATAAAGCTTCCCTATCAAAAATAAAATGTTTTAGTCAAGCTTCTACGTCGTTTGTTCTTGTTGTGGTCGGAACATTGAGGCCTTGGGGGACGGCAGTGGTTCTGTTGGTTGAGAATTTTTTTCATGTAACGGTTATTTATGCTTACAAATGTCGTTGCATTAAAGAAAATTTCATATTGGTGGTGCACAAACGCCACATGAAAAATTAACATTTGGTAATTCAGAAATTGAAACAGCTAGTATGAGAATTTGAACCTTGGGGTGGGGATGTCATTTATAATACCCCAATGGTAAACATGTCATAATTGAAAGGCTTAGGGGGGATCAACCCTAAGATTAAAATTGAAAGCTTCCCATTCCTTTTATCTTGTACGATTTTCTACAATATCTTAATTATGACATGGGCAAAATGCGCTTTACCTCCCTATGGTTTGCTCGAGTTGCAGATGATCTCCCTCACGTTTATAAATGACCAGTTCGCCTCCTCATGGTTTTGGACAAAAGTTCTACTGTTAGACTTTCTGTCCGAATCAACGGAAGGTGAAGTACACCCGCATAATGGGCGAGTTGGGATGAAATTTTTAATTTAAATAAAGTTTAACTTCCCTGTAGGAAGACATTATTACCCTTTCATCTCCTCCAAATACTAACATTTAGTCCCCCCCTCTCTCTCTCTGTGGAACGATTAAACCCAGCCACAGCCGTAGATCTCTCCTCTCTCATTCCACGCACACAGCCGTAGACAAATTTTCTCCGCCCTCTTACACTGCATCTCCCCTCTCCCTCTCTGTTGGTATCTTCTCCTAGCAGCGGCGTAGAGCGATTTGGCGGTAAGTTGGGCGGCGTCGAGCGATTTGGCAGTTGGTTATGGACGTTTTCGAGTACCAATCATTTGATTATGGACCTTTTCAAATCAGTTCGCGCCAGATTTGAGTCGTGAAATCTCGATCTGCTCGTTTCCTGGGGTCAGAGATATGTTTCTGACCAGATTTCAAACTACCAGGCACCAGCAATGGATTCCGCGATCCCTAGAAACCCGTAGCTGCGAGGTTTGTTTGGTTCAAGCCCTAATCTATCAATTTGTGAATCAATATTACTCTAATTACGAGCTGTCGGTATCTCAACTGAAGGTTTTGGTTGCTAGTTTGATTTCTGCTCTTCTATGGTTCCGACCAAAAGTATGATTATCCCATCAAACTGCTCTTCTATGGTTGACTGTGTCCGATTGTTGGTAATGACATTATTGAGATTTTTTTTTGCTAATAACATTATTGAGATAGTATATGATAGTTGTAAAAGGATGGCTGAGAATGAATTTTTTTTAGTGAATTGAAGATTATCAATTGTTGGTGGAATTTATTCTCTTTGATATTTTCTCAGTATTTTCAATATAAAGGATGACAAACCAGAAACAAAAACTTCGTTTCTTCTCCTTTTTTTCTTTTTTATAATTTTTTTAATTTTTTTACTCCGTATGAACAATACACAAAAAAATAAGCAATGTTTGTGAAAGTAATTAGAAGTCAAGAGTTTTGGTAAAGTTGACTGAAATTTAATTAATTTTGAAAATAGTGAAAATAAAAACAGAAAACTGAAAATTATTAAAATTTATTTGTCAATATATTGTTTTTCTAGAGAGAGAGAGAGAGGATGTAGGTAAAACGTACGAGGGTACCAGAGTCATTTAGCATTTTTTTGTTGACGGAGTTTGTGTTGCACTTTAGTCCAAAACCACGATGATGTGAATTGGTCATTTTTAAACGTTCGGTAGGTCATTTGCAACTCTGGCAAACCGTAGGTAGGTAAAGAGCATTTTGCCCTTATGACATTAAATATTGTATATTGTATTCAAAATGTACTTGTAATGTGCCTAATAAGAGGGCTTTGCGGGCGACCACCTCATCAAACTTACATGGCCCTATAGGAATCATAAAGTATATCTATAGAAATATTTTTCTTTTCCTTTTTTTTCTCAATAGCAGTTGGGTTGTTTACACTTCTTTCTGTTTTTGAAAATAATGTGTCACTAATTTAAAACAATTAAAATTTAGGAGTGCCTGTCACTAATTCAGCCGGGGGTGAATGCATGGGACGACTAATTAAAAATTAAGTCATTTACCAATTTAAATTAATTAATCAAGCTCCATGCCGGATCCGGGGTGTGTATTGTGCGGTAGGTGTTGTGCGCCGTATTGTGCGGTAAAACGACGTAGTTTTTGGCACACCTCTGAAGCTTCCAAAGACCTTGTTTGGAAAAAGGAAAAAACCACTGCAAAGTGCCTAAACCCTAAACCCTAAGTGCCTAAACCTAGAGCGCCTAAACCCAAAGTGCCTAAATCCAAGTGCCTAAAACCACTATATGCTACCCCAAAGAGCCTAAATCCCCTAAAATTGAACCCTAAAATTGAACCTCAAAATTAACTCTCCAAACAAGGGCTATTGAAGTGTACCAGGAAGATGAACAAAACTACGTCGTTTTGTCGCGCAACACGGCGCACAACATGTACCGCACAACACCTCCCCCGGATTCCTCCATGCCAAACCAAATGATTCTACAAAATTAGCAAGTTACAGTAATCTAAAGAACATGAACACCGAGAAATATGTGGAAACTACCTAGGGTAAGCAAACCCTAAGCATAAACCACAGCCTAATTCTACGTATATTTCATAGTAAATCAAAAGTTTATAAGAAGTCTCAGATTTGGAATAACCAACAATACCCTTGTTACACCTAACTCCACATTCCACCTCTTTACTTTTTTTTTTTTTCAACCAAGAAAATTTCATCCAAACTCCACCTCTTGGTATAATACCCCGTGCTCCTTAATTTCATGGACTCCAGAACCATCAGGCCTAATAGATTGAAGGCACCAATGTATTTCTTCGTTCTACGCATCATTACTCGATACTAGTTTGGTGAGTGTGGTTGACTCATGACTACCTTGCCTCGAATCCTTTTGAATTTGAATGTGCTCTTTATTTCCCTTACCTAATTTAGAGTCCTTTTGAAGTTGAATGTGCTCTTTATTTCCCTTACCTAATTTAGAGTTTAATATTCTTCCTAATTTTGCCCAAAATTGCTATTGGTGGATGTCGTGACATGATAGATCATAGATGGCAAGACTAGTGTTACATGGGTTTCTTTCCTTACTATGGCAGTCCTACATTTTTGTGTCGAGCTTGGTTGATTTTATTTGCCTTTTTAATCTGTTAGTTTTAACTTTTAAGTAAATTTTTTTTAGTTAACGTCACAGAAACATATGTGCAAAAGTTATATTATGAGATTATTGGCTCTCGGAAGACAATACCATACTATTACGGTTCGTTTGTTTGAGCATCGGATTGGACCTTTTATGCAACAAAGCTGAAATCCGGTTTATGGTTCAAGTTGTTATGGTCCAAAACGTGCATTGCATATATGAGGGTGTAGTAATTGATTAGGTATTAGAGCCGTCAAACAAATGATTTATTAATTCAACCTATCGCCTATGACATTATTAACCAGCAACTTATCTAAAAGCTTAAGCTGTTGCCTGTTATAGGGAGGGTTAACTTTATTCTTTATCTTCTACACAACAAAACCCAAGTTAAGTCATTTAGAAGAATCTTATAGTCAGAAATAAATCTTATTCTTTGAAAATGGTCAGTGAGAAATGGAGATTTCAGAGGAAGCAGTTATTGTTAATTCTAGCCAATAGAAATATGTTGTATGGAATGCTTTTGACAGTGTAAAAAAGATGAAACCTATACGGCTGTTTGTAAGACGCATTTTCCATACGACAAGAACAAGACCACCTCTACAAAACATGCCCATCTGAGGTAGAATGGAGTAGAGCAAGTGCCATTACCAAATATCTTAAGCTCTTTTTTGAAGTTACTAATGTTTTCACAGCAACTAAGTATCCAACCGCAAATATATATTTTGCTGAGATTTGTGATGTTCATTTGCAGTTGATTGAGTGGTGCCAGAACATGGATGCTTACCTTAGTTCAATGGCATTGAAGATGAAAACCAAATTTGATGAATACTGGAAGAACTGCATCTTGGCTTTGGCGGTTGCAGCCATCTTGGATCCTCGGTTTAAGATGAAGTTGGTCGAATATTATTATCCATAGATTTATGACAACAGTTCAACAGATTGCATTGACATTGTTTCTAACTGTATGAAGGCGCTTTACAATGGCCATTCCATCTGCTCCCCCTTGGATTCTCACGGTCATGGTTTGGCTTGTCAAGTAGGTGGTGGCAGTGGTGGGATCGAATCCAGGGATAGGCTAACAGGTTTTGACCGCTTCCTCAATGAAACTTCACAGAGCCAAAACACTAAGTCAGATTTGGATAAGTATTTGGAGGAGCCTCTTTTTCCTCGGAATATGGACTTCAGCATTTTAAATTGGTGGAAAGTTCACACGCCAAGGTATCCCATCTTGTCTATGATGGCGCGCAACATTTTGGGAATTCCCATGTCAAAAGTTTCAATAGAGTCGGCCTTCAGCACTGGAGATAGAATGCTTGATCAACGTCGGAGTTCACTTAGACCGGATACTGTGCAAGCCCTTATGTGTGCACAAGACTGGATACAGAATGATTCCAAAGGTTAGTTATATCCCATTTGTTAGTATAATTAGATATTTTTAGCAGGATGGTTGGTGTGGTTCTTGTGATTCTACTCTTAACAGCTTAGAATTGTATGTACCTTTCGTGAGGGACCTTATTGTATTTAATTTCTGCTCTTTTCTGTGCATCCAAGAAAAACTTGTCTTTATGCAAAACGTTTTTTTTTTCCTCCTGTCCTAAACCTTCTCATATGCTTTTTAGTTAACTACCAGTAGCTACTTGGTCCTTCATGTCAGGAGTCCTAGTGTGATGGTTGGTCAGTTACCCTCAAATGAAATTAGTTCAACAAGTGGGTTTACACCAGCTCAAGCCATTCACACTACTTCTTTCTCACTCCTACAACATCCTCAACACAATCCCGAGGTTTGGCCTCGTGGTCTAAGCATAAGACTTAGGGACAAACAGCTTAATCGGGCCCTTTGCTAATAGACTATAGAATTGGTTCTCCAAAGCTTAGTTGAGGTGCGTGTAAGATGGTTAGGTCTGGTTAGAAGTTTGGACACCTGAGATATCAAAAAAACATTCTCAGCATACGCAAGATTGATCTTCCAGCTTTTGCACCTTATGGTTCATAATTTTTTTATACAATACTTTATTGTAAGCTACAACAATGGCAAAATTTGTAGAACCTTATCCTGTGTACATTCAACGTAAATTTCTCTTATCCATTTGACCATTAACGAAACGGTGCCGAGAAAAAATGCATTGAAGATTGGGTTGAAATGTAGATCTTTTCTTTTGAATAAGCTACCTTAGGTCAGCTTAGATTTTGTTCCCATTTATTGGGGCTGTAATTAAGCTCATTGCATCTTTCATCTATCAATATCTTTGATGTTCTCTTTTCTGAGAAAAGAAAAAGAAAAAAGGGAAGTCCAAAAACTATGTATCTTGAATATATCATGCACTCTGTACTTGAAAACCATACTCTAGCTACCACTTTTCGTGAAGCAGGATCCCTCCAACTCAACAGTGGTCGATTGGTTATTCGTTTATGAAGCCAAATTATGGCTTAGCAAATGTGTGGTACCTACGCTTCAATCTCTTATACCAAATTTGTGCTACCGATTATGCATTATGCATGTTTTGAGTTGATTCCCTTTGATTATTATTTTTTTTGGGGTGTACTCCGGAACTTCAACCTTTCAAAACGAAAGAAAGTCTGGATCCAGTATACAGACATAAGAGCATTCAAGACTTTCCCCTCTCCAGTGGCCAATAGGAAAACAGGCCCATAGTTCCTTATACAATCCCAGAAGAGGTGTTCCAAATTCTTAGAACTGGAGGAATCACATCTGTGAGCTCTAAGTTGGTTTGTGGGAAGCCTATCATGCAGTAGGAGCCACCCAAAACCCTTAAGTTTTTGAGGAATTTTGAGTGTCCAGACCCACTTCCAATGTTAGTATCAGTTACGTCTTGGTTTATGATATCGTAAGCACTAGGGACTTGAGAATTCACAGAGAGGCCATCAAATGCATTCTGAAAAAGAAACTGGGGAAAAATGATCTGAGCCAAGACATATATAATTATACATAAATTTCTAGTGTGAGGTATTTTCTGGAAAATAAGCCAAAATATATCAAGATACAAGTCCTGAGCAGCCCAATGATTTTCACAAATTAAAAACAACTTGCTAGTAATTGATCATCATAAGCATACTATTACATCAACAAACACATAACAATAAATTAAAGGAGTGGCCTTTGTGTGAATTTGTTAACATATTTTCCAGATAAAATTGAAATGTATGCAAGAACATGTGATTCCAAGACTTAGGTGATGATACATGAGCCACAACAATATGTATCTAAGACTCTGCAAATGCAAATTAGATTTCTCTCCTTCATGAAAGAGCAATGTGAAAGCCAAAATTATGGATAACGAGTTGTATCAATATTTTGTCTAATATTCTTATTTTTAGAGGATATCATGACCTTTCGTCCTTGAAAATAAGCCAAAGTACAATACTCTATCAATGAAGCTGCTAGAATGGCTATAAGATGATTCATGGATCTTCAACTGGCATCTCTTGAGGAATCAAGAAAGGCTTAGGAGGCATTTCAAGACCTTCAACATTTCCTTCAAGCATCTCTACGACTTTGTTCATCGAAGGACGATCGGTAGGTCTCATTTGGATGCACCATAACGCTGTTATAACCATCTTCCTCACCACCTGCCTCTCCTCGTCTGTGGCTTCTCCCATTTCGATTTCCTTTCCTTCTTTGAATTGGTCGTAAATCCACGATGGGAAGTAAATTTGGCTTGTGTGATGCCGAATGCATTCAAGTTCCTCCTTCGCTTTGCCATTTCCATCAATGACATTCCGTAACTATAAACATCGACTTTGTACGAAACGCGTCCAATGTTTTTGTAGAACAATTCTGGAGCCATGTAGCCCATTGTTCCTCTTGCCGCAGTAAGAGACACCATGCTATCATCTGTTGAATATAGTTTCGCAAGCCCAAAGTCCGAAACTTTTGGATTGAAATTCTCATCTAAAAGAATGTTGTGAGGCTTGATATCAAAATGTAGAATTTGCATATCACAACCCCGATGCAAATTTTCAATTCCACGCGCCACTCCAACAGAAATGTCGTACATTTGCTTGCAACTCAAGGAGATGTTTCCTTCTTGAGAAAATAAGTATTTCTCGAGAGAGCCATTAGGCATGAATTCATAAACAAGAGCTTGTTTAGATCTCGTAGCACAGAATCCAATTAGTCGGACCACATTGACGTGATGAATCCTTCCGATGGTAGCAACTTCATTGATGAATTCTTGGCCATTGGATTTGGGCTTTCCTAAAATCTTTATCGCTGCGATGTAACCTTTGGAGCTTTCCTTTGTATACAGAACCATAGCCTCCTTCCCCCAACTTGTCCTTGAAACCTCTGCTCATCTTCTTTATTTGCCAGTATGAGTACCTAATCGGCATCGGGTTGTTACGACTTTGTAGGAAATCTTCAACGGTATCGAACATTGACAAATGTCTTCTCATAAACTTATAGATTAAATAGGCCGCAGGGCATAGCATCCCTAATGAAGTTCTTGCTCCAAGGATGCATCCTGCTTTCAAATGAAAAGTAAATATTACCATATACAAATCAGGAAAAAAAATAAATACAAAAATAACTTCCAGGTCTTTTCCATTGTCACCAATGTCCTACAATTATGGTTCAGTTTTTTCTTTGATATGTTATGGCCATTTTGCATTTTTGAATTGCATCCAAATGAGATTGGACATCCTTGAAACAGTGCAGCAAATTTCCACATTGTGTGTGGAATTGCAAATAAATTAAGAAAATTATTATAATCCCTGAATTTATTGCTGGTTTTCTGTTTCCGACTCCTTATCCCTTGCCTTCCTCTCCCAGCTTCACAACCCAACTCAACGGGATCAGAAAAATTTAGTCTCTAAATTTAAAGTCCCAAAACTCCTTATGTCCCACCAAAGTATTGACTGACAAATGTCGCTAAACTTTTCCATATTTTCCTTTTTCATCCATTTGTAAGTGATTTTCTCAAGTTTTTTGGGCAATAAAGAAAGAACGCTGATAGATCTTACCTGTGATTACGAGCCCATCAAACTTGACCTTGTACCCAGGAAAGACATAATCTGCAATAAACATGTTCTATGGTTTAGTCAACTGACAATGATAGTTTTTTTTAAGCATTGTTTACCCTATAGATTAAATTTTTAGTGAATCTAACTTACATGTCGGGCACATTTCACACATTCTTGACTAAGTTTTGAATCTACTAAAAAAGTTTCGTATCTATTAGAGAGCGGCTATAGCGTCTCCAGGCACAACCCTAAGATTCGACCGTTTTGAGACCTGAGTTTTCGTTAAGAAAAAGAACCTCCACGTCCAGAAAAAACAAAAGGGCCTATACATGTAAGGTTTGTTAAGAAAAAGCACCTCCACGTCCGGAAAAAAAAAGACCTATACATGTAAGGCGAAAGAAAATTATGCATGGCTACCATTAACCAGTGGCGGAGCCACATGTGGACCAGTGGGTGTCTGTGCCCACACTAGATTTTTGGGAGGAATTTATTATTATTATTTTCTTTTTTGTAAAAAAATATAAATTGGTACATCAACTTTTTTTAGTGCTCTTGAAGCGTCATTAATTAGTTGGTGTTATAATGTAATTCTACTGCGCATATTTATGTAGGACTCAAGACTAAATTTATGTGTTTTATCTGAATATGTGATGAAGGCCAATAAAAAAAAGTGGAGAAGGGAGTTAGCCCCAGAGCTGCTGAATAACTAATTACACACAAACAAGTCTCAATTCACCGAATTTTTGCCTCGAAACTACATTTTTATGGACCCTAGACCTCCCCCTTGGAAGCCAAGGAGTATAACCAAATAGGCTAGTTAGAGGCACATATAAGTCAAGCGAGAATCATTTCAAATCAAAATTAAGACATGTTAGATTTTTTAAAAAAGATTTTTTTCACAACAAAAGTAGAATTGTGCCCTCATTGACCAAATTTTCTGGCTATGCCATTGCCATTGACCATGTATTAAAAAAAATCGTATGTAATGAAGATGGCATCAAAACATGTCAAGTTCTATTAACTCTTGTACGGCCAGTCCATAAGGAGTTTTGTTACGGTTTTAAGTAATTGAGCCCCTCCTAGTCAACGGTGGGATTGGTCTCCTATAATTAGTTGAGGTGTGTGTAAGCTACTCTTGATGTCCAAGTTATCTAAATAAAAAATGATAGGTACACACCCTCTCAACCACTCCCCACCACACCCTCTCAACCACTCCCCACCACACCCTCTCAACCACTCCTCACCACACCCTCTCTCACATGTGTGGTGGGGCTCACCCGGTGGGTCCCATTGGGGCCCATCACACATGTGAGAGAGGGTGTGGTGGGGAGTGGTTGAGAGGGTGTGTACCTAACATTGTTCTATCTAAATAGAAAACAAAATTCACCTAGATCGAACCTCTATTATTTAACACAAATTGACCATTGCAGGGATACTTGTGGTAATAAAATTAATCTGGTTTACTGGGATACTCTTCATTGCCAAAAAAAAAAAAAAAAGACAAACATTTGTATGACACAGCGTGCACTAAAAGAGGGTAGAAAAGAAATGAGACAAGTGATCACTTACTCCAGAAAATGATCTTCAAGCGACCTGCAGTTTTTGAGAGAATGAATTATGTTCTCAAACAGAAAGCATCAGGAAATTTATTTAAACAGTAGTTTCGTATACGTGAGATAGGAATAAAATGCATAAGATGAAGGATATTTTTTAAGGCCCCCTGCCGTGTGTAGGCCCCAAATTTTTATGTGTAGGGCTCAAGTATACGTGTGAGGCTTGTGGTTGGAGTTGTTGTCGGTAGATATTTACCTAACATCTCTCTTTCCATATAGCCTCTAATTATTGGGAAAAGCACGGGCAAGTCCAGTTTTTCAGGATGTGCACGTCAAGCTCCATCAATTTTAGAAAAATGCACCAAAAACTCCTCTCTCTCTCTCTCTCCTTTTTTTATTTTTAATTTTACATTTTAAATTTTGAACCCCCAAATCGTATGAAAGTGTCTAAATCTTAGAGTACCCTGTGAAAGTGCCTAAACTTAAACCTTAGGGTACCCTGTGGAAATGCCTAAACTACTAAAACCCTATAATAGGAAAGTTTACTCTAAACCTAAACCTAGGGTATCCTATAAAAATGCCAAATCCTAGGGTACCCTATAAAAGTGCTTAAACCTAAACCCTAGGGTACCCTATAAAAGTGCTAAATTCTAAATTCTAAATGTACGATCTAAATTTAGGGTACCCTATGAAAGTTCTTAAACCAATAAAACACTATAACAGGAAAGTGCACCCTAAACATAAACCCAAAAAAAAAGAGTGATTGATCTTAATGGTAATTAAAAATAGTGATTGACCTTAATGGTAATAAACTCCTAATTATTTAGTAATAGATTAGTAACTAGTAACTACTACATCTTTTGTAGCGTAGAAGAATTCGGGCTTTGTTTGGATCTGGGAAGAATGAAAAAAAAAGAAAAAAGAAGAAGGAATGAGATGGAAAAATTAAAGCGAAATAGAGCGAAAGGTTGAATTGGAATTTGGAATTTTCCCCTCTCTTTCTCAAGTACCAGACAAAGAAAAGGAAAAATTTTAATTTCTTTTCCAGAAGTTCCAAACAGAGCCTAATATAAGAAATGTTACCCACATAGAAAGGACTTGTCGTAGTCACTGAACGTAGCGCAGTAGGGGTAGGTCAACTTCGAGCAAGTGACATGGTAATTAGACCCAACGACGCAAGTGACATAAGGTCCTCGGCATTTTTCACAGGGGAAGGACAGCCAGGAAAGCTCAAACCCAAACTCCAATCTGCTGAGGAAATCCGAGAAGGAGATGTTTGTTTCATTTTCACCAGCTGGCAACCGCAACGTGGTCATTACTATCTCATCAATTTTGCAGTGATCCGCCACATCTGAAAGGCTTAAGTTCCCGAACAAAAAGTACGAATAGTGTCTCTTTTCCCCGGAGGAGAGTGAAGAAGATGAAGCACCTTTTCCAATACATCTACTGTCCGTGAATGATGGATATTTCTTTACTGGGTTTTCGCAATCTACCCATGCTGCTACAGCTATATCCCATGGGATTTCATTACGACCAAAATTTTCATTAAAGGAGTAGGTCGGTAAAGAATATGGGTTTCGGTCATAATAAGTAGTGAAGTTGAGATACCATAAGTAATAGAGAGGGAGGGAGGAGCAATTTCCCTGTTGTAAGCCAACATCGACAAGTCGGATTGTATAGTTGTTGTAGTTGATTGCCTGGACATAGTATTTTCCAGAGGAAAACAAGTTAAGTAGAAGACGATTCTGCTCGCATTCCAGTTCGTAATCCATTTCCCCGCTGACCCACTTCCAATGTTAGTATTAGTTACGTCTTGGTTTATGATATCGTAAGCACTAGGGACTTGAGAATTCACAGAGAGGCCATCATGCATTCTGAAAAATAAACTGGGAAAAAATGATCTAAGCCAAGACGTATATAATTATACATGAATATCTAGTGTGAGGTATTTTCTGGAAAATAAGCCGAAATATATCAAGATA
>CM029273.1:16727745-16828753 GCA_016920895.1 Vaccinium myrtillus
TATGAACAAAGTCTAATAAAATTCCAAACATTATGCATACTTCCTAAGAGCCTACTTATCCATTGAGAAAAGTTTCATACTTCCATTGCAATGCATCCAATTCTTGCTCACCATTTCCAAGCGGAGAACAACAAATGCAGGAAATGAAGAAACCACCACAGGCCAAACGAAAAACTAATGGTTTTAAGTACTTGACTGGAGATTTCTTTAAGGCCAAGACCAATATTCTCTAGAAAGTAGCTTCTGGACAACAACATTGGCTCATTGCCACTTTTTAATAAACTAGATCAGTAATTAATTAAGACCCATCTGCTCCAATGATCTGCACTTATGCCATTTGGATCATGGAGTCACAAAGTTACACAATACTTACCCGTACTTGCTGGGAAAATGCACTCTATTCACTACCTCAGTGCTTACATCCCTTGCCATTTTGGCATGAGCGACTCCTGAGCAAGCCGCATATCTGGCGGAGTCTCTACTTCCTCCTCTTTTGTCCTTTTTCCTATCAGTAATTGAAACTTAGAAATGGTAACATAGAAGATCTACGCATCGGATCAGGTCCTGGACAAAGTGGTGGTGTCCTACGACTCCCTCCAATGCCGAGGTGTGGACTGTGAAGTAAAAATTATTGCCTTTTTAGAAGGAAAAAAATAAATACAAACAAACATACAGACTTGAGAACATGCAGTCACAATAGTCAAACATTAGAACTTGAAATTTTCTAGGACATTGATGTATGCAAACTTAGTTTCCCAGCATGAAGCACCAATCAAACACTTTATTAAGCATGGAATATCAACAAGAAGATAGTATAGGCTCTCCAAAACCAAAATATCCACAGCCAATAAATTGACAGTCGATGGAATAAGTACCTTTACTTTGTTTGAAAAAAGAATGGAAGGAGGCTCAATTACATGCTCCTCTTAGAGGCAAATTATCAAACGAGTGGAGGGCATAATGATCATAATGTTTCAAGACGAAACGTTCCAAAACCTTGAATACTAGTATTTGATTTTCCTAGCAGCCAGACAAAACCGCAATTTGATTCAGAACCCCACTCGACATATACCCTATTTCACACACACGCATGCGCGCACACCCACAGAGAGATGCTAATCCAGTACCCACTAATAATTTTCAAAAGAACATGAAGACACGCCAAAATAATCCCACACAACAATAACAATACCCATTTAATCCCCAATCGATGGGGTATGGGAGGGAGGATAAGATAACTTGACAATGTATGCCAAGATACTATTTCATTAAACATCATGTAAATGGTTTCCAAGGTCCCTTGGGGCATTTCAAACACAATGCGCAAAATATAATTGCTAGGTGAATGCCAAACTAAAGGTGCTAGACATGGATTTCATACCCTTATCCAAGCCAACATTCTTATTCAACCAAGTAGGCAAATGATAGAGCAATCAGTTAAGAAAAATAACAGGCATATGCTCAAACATTTACCTTTTTTGTCATAGTAGCAGAAAATAAATACGGAATATGTTTTCCGCTCACGAGGAATAGATTCCAAAATCTTATCAATAGCTTTCTCGAAATCCTCATTCAGCTTGACATATAAGTATTCCTCTCACGGGAAGAACTCAATGAGCACCAACATTAATAAGAATGAACGTAAATGTACCACTCCACGAGCAAGCCTTGTCTGACTAGTGACTATGTTTATAATATACGCGTGCAGCTGTAACACTAATTAAACACACACACATGGAAATATAATATAATACTGCAAGTAGCTGTAACACTAATTAAAAATTAGACATTTACCTAGCAAATGACCTTTCTGACTATGTTTATAATACTAACAGAAAATGTTACCTTCTTCTGAATTCCTCCACGAGCAAGCCTTGTCTTGTAGTGCTTAAATTCTCCCAGCCGCAAATCAACATAACTATTAATGCAATATTGAGGATGAGACAAACTTCAGCACACAGCAACATGAATTACAATACATAATGTATTTTATAGTATTTCTCATTTCAGTTTTGAGAACTTTAATGTTGTTCTCTCTGGAGTGACATACGTAGTTTTAATTCTTCAGCGTCCATCAAAACAAAGAAAAAGGAACTAATCTGTTCCTTACATGTATAATGAAAAAACAGAAGCTAAATGAATGCTACAGAATAGGTGCTGTATGAATTCGACATGGATAACTATACAAAACAAAAAGACATCAGAAATAGAGATGTAGATCCAGAGAACTAGGGCTTTTTTCTAGCCAAAACGAGATATACTTCAGTGTTTGCAGATCCAGACCAAAACAAGAGATTGAGAGAGAGAGAGAGCGACAGAGATACTGGGAGAGAGAAGCCGACCACAGAGATGTAGAACTAGGGCTTTTCTCTGCTCAAACCGAGATACACACATCAACGTTTACATATCCAAGCCAAAACGAGAGAGAGAGAGAGAGAGAGAGAGAGAGAGAGAGAGAGACGCATACCAGCAGTCGAATAAGAGATGACCAGATGGAGGGAGTGTCGTCTACAGAGGAGCTAGGGCTTTTCTGTTGCAGGGGTTTTCTGGAAACGGGGAGGGAAACGCACTTTTATTGAGGGTTATTTTCAATCACGGTTATTGAAAGAAAACGAGATTAAACATCAGAATTACAATCTCGCTTTTTTAAGGAGCCGCTGTAAAATCTACCAACCATCTCAGTTTTTAGGAAAAGTGTGATTAATCCAAATTTCTTAGTGTGATCTTTATAGATTATTGTAGTAGTGAACCTGACTTTAAACTCATCAAAGAGTATATACCTATAACATTAGTGACAAAAACCTGACTTTAAACTCATCAAAGACTATATACCTATAACAGTCACTAATATGACAAAAACCTGACTTTAAACTCATCAAAGCAAATCCTACAACATATAAATTTACTAAAATATCTGCATTTCAAGTAGTATTTCGGGAATAGAACACATTCAGAGAAGATGATATGAAAAAAACTGAAAGAAAGGGAAAAAAAAAAATGAAATAATGGGAGAAAGAGCTGGAGGATTGGTATAAACCTGCAAGAAGGAGAGGTGTTTGGCGACCTCACCATCTGGGTCCTTGATAAAAAAACGAAATGGTAGAAATTCACCAAAATGAATTCATGGTCCTTATAATCTTCTTCCCAACTGCATACGCACAAAGCCATGAATCCCACGATTATTAAGGACTCTCAATCCAAGAGATTACTCTATGTAAAGTAGGAAAATGCAATCCCATGATCTCAAGACAGAATCCCAGGGTATTTGTGAATTAAGCCATAAATCTACTACATTCACACGTATACACATATGTTAGGTATAAAGCGATGTAGCAATTAGGTTTTTGATCAGGGAAAAACGTCCGAATAAACATCTTGATCCTAACTCGATATTGCAAAGAAAAAAATACGGAACCAGCCCTATTTCAACTGAGAAAGCTTCACCAACAAGTACAGTATCCTCGGAAAACAAACACAAACTTAAACGCATCCAGATTCATCAGAAATTATAAATCGGTCATTGCAGAGGAGAAACAGGAAATACTACCATATTTGACTGTGAGGATATGAGAAATCAAGATATATAACTCCAAAATTAGAAGGATTTGGAAGGCAATACAGTTTCACGAACACCATCAATATCGCTTTGAGTCTCGTTTCGAATAACTTCCATATTACCACTCTGCAAAAATCAAAACATTCAAGTGAATATTTTTTCCAAAATCTGAAAAGTTACGTTGTTGGATACCTAAATATGAAGTGAGATTAGATTACAGATGGTGTTATACTTAGCACACTTTTGCATCATTTTTTGAGAATAATACAATTTCCCTTTTTCATTCAATGAGGTGCAAGCTGGTTTAGCTTCATCTTTAAGCTTTATTATAACCTTTGAGGCATACTATCAATAATGGCATTGTTCCACATTCTCTCCCAATGAAGATTGATCAGAACTATTTTGGTATCTCCAAACAATTAAATTATGAACCGATCAATGCCATTATTTGTGAAATCACAGAGAGATAGAGGGATGTAGGCTGAAGGAGGGAATTGATTATCAATTAAAGGTGGATATAGGAAGGAGAAAAACAACAGAGAATCTACAAAATCAAAAACATACTGTAGACGGTACATAATTGCCAAACAACCTCTTCGAATTAGGATTCGCCTGGATCAGGTTGTTTTGCTAAGGAGACTCAAATTTCAGATAACAAATAGACCATTGACGAGTGACGACGCTAATCCAAATCTCTTGGCGCGAATGACAGGGAAGGAAGGAATTTACTTTTTCCCTAAGAGAAAACCCTAACCAAAGAAAACGAAAATACTCACAATAAGTGATTGATTTGTTTCTATCCTCTGTCAGAAAGCCTTATATACACCGCCGTTGCAACAGTATTTGAAGGACAGTCGACCGACGTAGCAATAGTACTCCCTGCCGTAGCAACAGTATTCCAATACATCATCGAGCCCTACGAGGGCCTCTTTACCGATCGCACGGGGCTGCACCCATTGCTTGCCGACAAAGGATACGCCAAATCAGGAAGAAACGGAGAAAGGCTATTTATTTTCACTTCTGTGCGTATTTTGCTTGCCAACAAAGTACAGTGTTGCCCCTATACTTTCAAACTACTTCACTTCTGTCCTGCCCGCTGATCTGCCCGGGAAAGGCGTGAAGCACAGCCCGGCCTCAAATTGCCCGGCCTCAAATTTGCCCGGCCTTCACTCTTTTAATGTATAGGTTAGATAACTGCACTCATAAAAACCTATTAGAAAATAAGAAATTCTTCCTCACTGATTTCACCAAACAAGAAAAGCAAGGATGCCAAGGAGTAGTAAATCTCAGAACATGTTTGTATTCGGCAGTGACTTAGGAAATTCTTAGAAATTATTTGGACCATTGCTAAATGCTGATCCTTGGTGTGGAGATACATTGAGATGTTATCTTCAAATGTCTAGTTTACCTCAAGTTGATCCAATGGTCCAATTTTTGTCAATCATTGGTTTTCTAAAAGCTGCCTATTTTGGGACAGATTATGTTTAATCCACTTGAAACCAAACCTAAGAGCATTATCAAGACAAAAGTTCAACATGAAATGTGTTCCTAACATCCTGAACTATTTTCCTGTAAACATTCATGATTTTTGGAGATCTTTTGATATGTTTTAAATTTTTATTTCTCTAAGAACAAAATCTGTCTTGGTGCGTCTCACTGGAACTTGTAGCAATTTTTCGGAGATCTTAAAAATTAAATTTTAAAAAACTGTTTATACTGGAAGTTATATGAGTTGTGTTGAACATGTGTGAATTTTCATGCCCCCCGACATGACCTCCTTAAGCCATAGACTAGCCATTCGTTATTTGGTGTCGAATTTGGACATGTAACGGTGAAGTGAGCTTTGATGTCGGTTAAACTCTTTTTTCAAAAAAATGTTTTCCTAGTAAGAATCTTCATAATACCTTATATTACGAACCAGTACAATCTTGTAACATTCAGACCATGTTTGATAATTTATTTTTGTCATATACGAAGACATCAAAAATCTAAAATTCTGGGAATATTCATGTGTAGACACCCCGATTTTGACCCGAGAAACTTATCAAGCATCCCCAAAGATGAAAATGCCAGATAAGAGCACGCAAGGCTTGATTGTGAACTTGGAAACCCTTCCAAAACCTCTCCAAAATAAACCCAAGCCTCCACCACCTTCTAGTACATTCAAAACCCTCTTTATTGATATATAATATGTCCCAATCCATTTTGAAATGAGGGAGATATGCACGTTTTACCAAAACAACTTATTTTTCCGACCTTCTGAGGGGTAAAATGGTCATAAATTTTGATGTACAAATCATCTTGGGTTCAAACCACTTGGGTTAGAAAGTAGACTTGACAAGCTTTTCAACGCTTCAAACCATGCGCAAAACGGAGTTTGGTAGCACTCGAAGCGGTCCCGCGAAGTTTGAAATGTTGTGCAGTCTCCTAATCCAGGCGCCTGGATTACCTTATTCCAGACGCCCAGACTCAATCCATGCGCCTGGACTCCCATTCCGGGCGCCCGAACTCACTCCAGATACTTGTTGTCCAAGGTCAAATTGGCAGGGAGGAGCATCCTAAAGATCATTTCTGGGATTTTTTGCAGCAGTGTAGTGGATGGGTGATGATGGCCCTAACTTTGAGCCCCTAATTAACCCCTAAGGTCATCCTAGTGGCCTTTTTGGGCCTTTTCTTGCCTATAAATACCCCTCACTCTCACTCATTTAGAAGAGGATCAGTTCTCCCATCTCTCTCATGTTGTTATTCTGCTGAAAAGTTTCCAGAAGCTCCATCCTAGTTAATATCTCTCTAATTCATTTACTTTCAAGCCCTTCCGGGTATTATTTTTTGAAGATTTTCCGCATGGGCCTTGGAAAATGCATTTTAAAAACATTGAGCGGTTCGGATCGTCAAAATTTGATCCGGAAAGTTGAAAAAGGGCCAAGTCTGCACGGAATCCCATTTAAGGGATCCCTTAAGGGATCGGGACTGTATATGTATATGTATATATATATACGTACTAGTATATATTCGATGTATATATCTCCGTAGGTGTGTGTGTATATCTCACATGTATATATGTGCGTATACCCTAGTACATAAAAACGTAAATATCTTACATATCAAAAGAAAATTGTATGTATTTATGTATATAAACTGTTGCTACATACATATATAATATATTGTCCTATAATATATACATATATATAGGGCATTTCTAATGAGGGCTACCTTACTTTGCTACGGTGAGGGACTTTCATTTTCGGATCAAATTTTGTCGATCCGAATCGTTAGATGTGTTTAAAACGTGTTTGATCACTACTTGTTCAAAACTTTCTGTGACAAACCCTAATTTGGTCACTAGTCATAGTACTTTCGGTGACTAACAAAAATCTAATCACCATAAGTGGAATATTTTGTGAGCACTAGTTTATTTGGTCATTGAATAGTCAGTATAGTGACCAAAATTCTGTGGTGGCCAAATCAATTTCGTTTGCGCCACTTTTTGGGGAAATATCATTCATCCTAATGAAGGGTTTTTATAAACCTGATCGAGTAAAAAATTTACATGAATGACTTAATCAACAAGCACAACAAAATCAATGATCTCAATCATCATGATTGTGTCGTGATCGTGTGGCTATTATAAATTTAACTACGGCACAAGGCTTAGTTTACTGTCAATTGCGTCCCGATGAAGGGGCTTTCTAAACCCAATGGAGTCAAAATTTTCCATGAATGATTTAATCAACAGACATAACAAATTCAATGATATTGATCGTCGTGATTGTGACGTAGTTGTGTGGCTACTGTGTATTTAACTACTACATAAGACTTAGTTTACTATCATCGCGTCCCGATGAATGGGATTTCTAAACCCGATCGAGCTAAAATTTTAGATGAAAGGTTTAATCAACACACACTATGAAATCATCGATCTTGGTCATCATGATTGTGTCGCAATCGTGTGGCTACTATACATCCAACTACGACACAAGACTTAGTTTAATTACTATCGAGTAAGTTGAACCTATAAATTCTAAAGGTTATTGTCGAGTATATTTTTATAATGAGCAATCTGAAATGTTACGTTATCACGTTTTACTTATTCCATCATTTTCACCAAATTAGAGAACCATCCGATATCGATAACGATGTGATCAGAAGACGTTATTCCTTTCGAAGACATTAACATTAAAGCCTTATAAAACACCACCCGAGCTCCACCTGAGTTTTTTTTTGGTTTTTTGTATCAGAATTGCCTGTATAACTTTTGTACAATGAATTAGATTATTTGGTATTAAAAAAACGTTAATCGTGTATCATTAGACATTTGATAAACTGTCTTCCTATTTAATTTGGGGGGCGGTTCTGCTAACACATATTTTGACACACATTTTTTTTTATAAGTCTCACTGTGATGTTCCGAACCGTTGATCTTGTTTAATGAGTAAAATAGGGGGCCCTGTAAAAAATTAGCTCAATCGGATAGGTGTAAGGTTTGATCCAAACAGCTTTGCAGAAATTGTGACAGGAAATGGTGTCTACAAAAATTATTTTGATCAAGCTCTCACCAATATCCGATTGAGCTAATTTTTTGCAGGGCCCCCATTTTACTCATTCAGACAAGATCAACGGTTTAGAACTTCACAATGGGACTAAAAAATTGGAGGTGTCAAAATGTGTGTCAAACGGAACCGCCCATTTAGGGGGTGTTCCACTAAGCTAGTTTTTGAATAAACTGATTTTTTTACAGTTTTTTAAGTGATGAATTGTGAGAGAATGACCTGTCTCGGTTTTTGGAAAAAATAATTTTTTGTTAGTGGAACACCCCTTAATTTGTTTTCCAATTTAGAGACAATCAGTGACTAAAAATATTTCTGTAATTACAATGACAAAAAAATTTCAAGACTTGGCACTCTGCTTTTCACTCTGGCGCTCTGCTTTTCACTCTGGCGCTCTTCCCTACCCATTCATAATTTCAGATCGCAAGCGCGCCTCTCCCAGTCCCTCTCTCTTCTCTCCGTCATTTTTTTCCCTTTTGACCAGCGTGATTAGGCCTTCTTCTTCGTCTGAAAACCGTGATATCCACTTCGCCAGTGGATCTAACGCACTCGACAAGTTCCACTGTGGAACAGCTCATGAGGGCTGTGTGTACTGCTCCGATCGAAAGGGATATTTCTGCATTCATATCTTTTATTGATGCCGCACGAAACTCTGGGCACAAATCAATTTTCATATCAGATTTGAGTCTGCTTGTTTCAAGACAGAACACACACCAAGAAGAACAGGAAAAACTGAGTTTTGACGTCCTCCGTCGATCGGGACAACACCGTCGAGATTGTCTAGGTAAGTGGAACCACATATTTAGGGTTTTGTTTTGTACACTAATAGATTTGGGGTTTCTAAGACTTAGGGTTTTGTTTTGTAATTTCTGATGCCTGATTTGGTATTCGAAGACTTACGGTTTTGTTAAAGAATTGAAGCACACCCTTGAAGTACACTAACAGATTGGGGGTGTGTAAGGAGGCATACATGGCGGAATTTTCGTAGTTTGAAACATACGATGGTTATAAATTCTATCGTCTTCCAACTCCGTCTAATTTAGGAGCAGTTGTCTATTCCACCCAAGAACATGGCTTCCTCATCACTAACATGTATGTATGTGTTTTGGATATAATTTATATCATATGCCATGGATTAGGTATGTTTGGGTAAATCTAGCATGGTTACCAGTCAAGACTACACAAGTAGTTTTATAAGAAACACACAGTGGATCCTTGAGTTTCAAATTGCCATGATATCGTTTTAAGTTTCCATATAATTTTCTGTAGAGTTGCTTTCATTAACTTCAAGTTAATTGTTTTAGTCGTTGGAGCACAGTATATAAGTTGGAATGCATTCAGTTTTAAATTAATATGATGATATGACTTGCATTTAGTTAAATTAGGCTAGAAGTTGCACGATTCACAATTAAGTGGAATTCCTTGATATAGCATTTTCCCAGCTACGTAAGCTTTAATATTTCAAGTGTTGTGGAATTAGAATGCTGCTTTATATGGTTTACTAATTCTAGAAAATGAACAGATTGTCCAAAACTAGAATTATAATTTGAGATGTCAAAATTTATGTCCTGTTCTGGTAAAAAAAATGATTCTTGACCTCTCGAATTCAATTGTTAGAAGCTGAAGTAACTGAAACACTTTGTTGATTTGAACTAAAACATGGCCGAATCATTGTTTTACCATAGCTAGTTAGACTATACTTTTTGAATGATGGTGTAGTATATTGTGATGATTTCCGGTAATCGTTATTTGATTCCCTTCCTATGTCTTAGCCAATCTGAACCCTTTCTTAAATGGAAAAGCACAATGAGTTTAACAATCTATTTTGGGTGTTCAAATATTTTCAAATTCCAGGAACATAGATTTTGTTTCCAACTCTTACTAGAGCTAGATTTTGTGAAGTGGTACAAATCTTGAATTGGTGCAATCACAGTAATTTCCAAAAAATTAGCTTGTTTCAGTGAAAAGAAAGTGCTTGTTTGGGGTTTTGATTGGGGCTTAGCTGTATGGTGGACGCCACATGTCCTATTTTGGGTTGCAACTGAATGGAATTTAGATTTCTTTGTTAGTTTATGATCTATGTTTTGTATTATGGATGCATGGTTAAGAGTTTTAAGACTAAGGGATCATAGTGTTCTTTTGATTCACGAAAAAATTTGAACTGTTGGTGTCAAAAGTAGTACCCAGGAGCCCTTGATAATAATCCGAAATTTCATTCTTGACATCATTAGGATGTTGAAGCCTTATACCATTGCAATCAATCAAACTCAGGATTTTTGTTTCGAAGCCTATGAGTAGTTTCCTTCTGATGGAAAAACTTAGTGTTTTGATCTCCCAAAGTAAGCCACCTTAACTCTAGACTTCTGTCTTTTAAAATCCTCTTCAGTAGCACAAATCTCAGTAACTTAGAGTTCTATTTTGTTGTACCTCCTGTGTGGGTGCGTGCATGTGGCTAGGACTAGTTCAAGAAGAAGAGGTTGCATTAGGGTCTGTGGATCTAACTTTGATATTGGCTTTTGACATTTTAATTTTGTAACATTGTTAGCGGGGAATGGTGATTCTTTTTGCAACTTCAGGGAATCTTCATTTTTAGGTATAAATGTTTCACTTTTATGCTTGAGTAGATACGTGTAATTTTTTGTCCCCTTTAACTTGTCATTGAAACCATAGGTACAATTTGTATCTTTCCTAACTTAACAGATTCTTGATCAAAAAAAAAAAAAAAAAACTTAACAGATTTGGTGAGGCTGAAACTTGTAATTACCAGCTTTGGATTTTGGGCAATTCGTAGGATAGCCGATTAATGAAAGGTTAATGTCTCTGCTTCTAATTGTTTTAAATCATTGCCTTCTCCACCTTTTTTCTTACACGGACACAAATCAAAGATTTGTGCCAAGTTTCGTTGATTGTTCGAAGGGTATTCTTGTTTTCTTAAGATTTTCCATGCACTGAACCTTAGCCATGCTCACAGATCTAGCTTCTGGCGAATAATACCTCGACAATCCTCCTGCTGTACAAGAGATAAGGGAAATTTGATTCATTTTGTCACGTTGAATGAAGCATGGTTTGATTACTGAAATCCATATAATACCAGGAAGTTCTCTTCTTACTTTGATTTGTGGAAGGTTAGACTTCAAACCATCCATGTAAAACTCGCTAGGTTATGATCGAGAAATTAGTATTTTCGTTAGCTGTGGCTAGGATTAGTCCAAACTGCAAACGAGTACTGATTATACATTTATCTCTTTATCGGTATTAATTGCATTTATTTGTGCCATTACAGGTTACAGCGTACTTTGGATATGGATGCATTTCGCGATGATGTGTATTTAGAACAAATACTTCTTGTGGTACATATATTTTGTGTAGGCTGGTAGATGGTTATGACATTAGGATAACCCATAAACCTTATCTCATGCACCATTAGTTTTGATTCCATGGTTTATGCCTTTGACTCAAGAGGAATGGATAAATAAAATACCAGGGACAAAGTTGGGTAAACATATTTGTATCGCTCTGTATTATATTTGGTAGTTAAGAAGTCCTAGAATGTTACTCCGTTTGAAGCTGGGTTCAAATTCGGTGCAGTTATTTCCACATGCTAGACCGAAACCAAGCAAGCGTTATGATTTCCAAACTGCAAAAGTCCCTCGGTAGAACTAGAAAACTGGGCCCTAGTTGGCTACTTGGTTCGGTTAGGCGTCAGTTTCGGGTAAATTTGGCGTCCCTAACATACTTTTAAAAGTGTTAGAAAACCTATAAAATCATCGGCCACAAAATCATCGGCCACAAAACCACCTACAAACTATAAATTTGGGAATCTAGTATAAGCGGAAGAGTATTTTTATTCGGACTTGTGAATGACAAATGAAGTTGTAATAAAACTATGAAACATTTGTAGTAAAAGCTGAAAATGTTCTTCGAAATAACTGATAGCCTAAAAGTGTTAGAAAACCTATAAAATTACTTTAGAAATTTTAAACAAACACACAAATGACGAATCATGCAAGAAAAAAAAAAATAGAAGAAGAAAGGGCGTGTGTTGTGGTTGCAGCCTTCTTTATCAAGTCTGTTTCATTGAAAGCCAAGCAAGTCGCATGAAATGACAAGGTCACTTCAAAGGCTAAATAGTTGCGATTGTGAGGAATGTTTTAAAATGTGAAATGGGGTCAATGTGAAGTTGGTATATGCACTCGGGAGTCCTTGCAATGCATTAGAAACATGAGGGGTGAAAGTGCAATTGTGGGGTGTGCTTTTATACATGTGTGGCTGATTTTTTTTCAAGAAAAACTCATCTCTCTTCCTCCCAAAATAGCCAGCCACCCCCTCTCTCTCTAACCCTCCATTGTTCTTCTTTTCCTCCCTCAAATTCTTCCAAAAATCTCACAAACCCACTCAACCCATGCTCAAACTCTTCAACTATCAACCATTGGAGCTTGATATCTTCTTGCTTTGACCTTGGGGAAGCTCAATTTGGTGATTTCTAGAGGTTTGAAGTTAGGGTTTTGCTCTCACTTGGATTACAAGCCTTCCTTCACTTGAGGTAGGGAAATTTCTAACTCTCCTTAGTGTAAATGTGGTGTATGTGTGTGTTTAGTCAATTGATTGCTTGAGTCTCCATTATTTTGTTGATTTCCTTGGGAATGAACCATTTCCTCTTGGTGACATGTTGTGTTATAATGTTGTTTGAATGATTCTTACATCTTAATATGTTCATTTGGAACCAAGAAATGCTCAAAGAGAAGCCCCATTGATCACCCCTTGAGTTGTAAATTTTTTGATCTGGTGCTGTCCTATCGATAGGACTTCATCACCTATCGATAGGAGTCTTTCACTTTTCGTTATGGCCAATCTGATGGCTGCCCTATCGATAGGACTTGATCTGCTATCGATAGGAGCCTCTGACGCTCTATCAATAGGACTTTACCTTCTATCAATAGGACTCTCTGATGTTTTAATAGTGGCCAATCTGATCTCTCTCCTATCAATAGGACCCAACCTCCTGTCAATAGGACACCTATATTTTTTGAAAAATTTCATGAATCATGATCCGTTGTTTGTGCCTCATTTGTGTAAGTTGTTGGTCACATGTTAGGGTCTGGGAGGGTCTCTTTGACATCTTTGACACTCAGGTCAAAATCTCCTTTATGGACACGTTCGGGTACACACGAAACATGAGTTTTGCGTGAAATTAACACATGAAATAAGGTGATGAGACTTATAGACACCGTAATGGTATTAATGAGCATGAAACAAAGTATGAATGTGATAATGATGACACGGGCCACAAAAGGGTATGCCCGGAGCGACACGGGGCCTTTATGGCATGCCCGGAGAATAATCAAATGTTTGAAAGGAATAAGATGTATGTGGTTAACGTGTGGAACATATGTGGTGTATCGGGTACAAGTTGGGTACAAGAGGCGAGAGTAAGTGAAATCTAGTTGATTATGTGTCCTTTTCAAGCCCTTAAACCATTCAAACTCTTTCTTAACTCTTGTTACATGACTTGTGCTTTCTTGTCTATCATCCATATGCATTTCATTTCACTTAGGTTTGTTAGACATTTTTCTACTGGGCTAGTGAGCTCAACCTTAAAAATTTCAGGTACCCACCAAGGAGAATGATATACATGCATTGTTTTGAAAACTAATGGAGGAGTTATATCATCATCCTAGAACTTGTATTTTGTTAAGATGATTTTGTAACTCAATTAAGTTTCTTCTTTTGACATTGGACTTGTAATAACTATACATTTATTTTATCTCATTTTGGGGTACGGGGGTACCCATAGACCATGGTGTATTTTGATGTTGACCTTGACTATTCTATTTAGACTTTGACGTGGCTCATGGACTTGTTGACCGTCCACGTGGATAATCCTAATGAATTATCCTTTTAAATTTCGAGGGCGTGACAAGAATTGTACCAAAAGCCCCCTGATTTGCTAACGATGGGGTATGGGCTATCGTTACAAATCCGGGTGAAGGGGGATATGTACTCCGAACAGTAAACAAGTCTGGGGAGGAAAATGCGAACCAAACACTGGATTAGTGTGGGACCGGGAGAACAAATCCGGGAGCTTGGCAAATTCGGGTGCCGTCTCCGGCATCCAAACAGGGCCTAAGGGTGCGTTTAGTAATGTTTTTGTTTTCTGCTTTCTATTTTTGTTTTCAATTTTTTTCAAAACTAAAAATAAAATGTTTTTCGTAATTTATTTATATTTTGTGTTTATTAAAAATGTTTTCAAAATTTCTGAAAATTTTCAAAACGCAAAAAATGTGATTTGCCTTGTTGTTTGTTTTTATGTTTTGTTTCATTTTTTACTGTTTATAGAAATTTTATTACCAAACATGTTTTTATAAAGAATAAACATGATTCTACTTTTAGTTTTCTAGAAATAAAAAACATAAAACAATTAAAACGTTACCAAACGCACGCTAAGTATTTGGAATTTTTAACACCCTTATTTTTTAGGCATGAACTTTCAGGAAGTTTTTGTACAAATCAATTGTTGTTTCTAGTGTTTTCAGACTTTCTTTCGATTTTGAAATGCCCAAAAATTAAAATTCCCCAGATAAAACGTCAATGGCTAAAGGTAATTCAGAAAGAGGAGAAATAATTTTGTATATGAATTGGAGTTGAAGCAAAAATATACAGAAAAAATAACATATATAATGATAAGAAATACAAGACTCTACCGTACGTAGCTAGGCAGCCAATAAAAAAAATAGAAATGTTACATAACAACTCAAGGATATAACAGCCCCTTTGAATTGAGGAATTTCACAAGAAAAGAAAAGAAAGGGTAATGATTTCTAGTCAAATACTCATTTGGATTGATCAAAGTATTGTGGTGAGAAATAGATAGAGAAAAGTACACAAACAGAATATTTTTGATTGACTCTTCTCCTTTCTCACCCAATCTCGCCAGTTAATTTTTTTTTTTTTTTTTGGAAGATTGAATAAGAAACGGCTCACCTTTCTTATCCACCTTTTCTCACCATCCAAAGGGGTTGTAAATGTCTATATGCCAAAGCATGATAAAAAAAAAAAAGAAGTATTGTTTTGTCGGAACACTATATAATGGGATTTAAGACACATAAATCAATATCTGAATAGAAAAGTAGCCAGTGTCTATGTGACGATGAATTGCTCGATATAGAATCGATACCCCTTGAGGAGTATCGAATGATGAGGGAAACTATAAAGGTTAATTGTTAAGTAGATTTAGGGTCACTAGCCTATCATCTATATGTATCCTCCGGTCTTTATCAAATCAAGGTACTCAAGTCCCAAATTTGTTGTCAATTTACGGGCATGCGTGTCATTTTTCAATTGCTTATATCTTTCAATTTATAATGTTTTTTACAATTTTGAAAACTTTGTTTAATAAAACTCATCGAGAGCTATCAAACAAGATCCATAGTGAATATATATAACATTATACATTTGAAAATATAAACAATTTTTTGAGGTGCTGTGAATAGTGCAACCAGACAAGAAATATGGGACGGAGGGAGTAATTTTAACGCTATTTATCGAAATCGTGACTGTTTAAATAATGTAGATCGTAGGAAGGCTTAGAGTTAAGTATGCAGCTAAGGTTCTGGCGTGGGAACCTTGGGGAAGATATTTCACAAATTCCTATTTGCAGGATCAGTGAAGATGCCTCGGTCTTTTTTTAGTCGACCATCTCTTCGGCTTGTAACAAAAAACGAGACACAAATGGAGCTTACAATACGGACGCCAACAACAAATATGGACCAGAATCATCAAGAAGCCATTTGCATCAAGGTCAATAACAGAGCAAAAGCCGCAAAACCCATCCACAAAAGTGTCAACCCAAAGTCAGAAATCTTCCTAGTCTTGAAGAATCACAAAAAGCCAAGTCAAATTTCGTTTAGCAAAGGGGATTTATGTATCCTCAAACATGGCCTTGTGATCACTTAAGGTTCCGTCACAGCAACAAATGAGTCTTTGAGAAAAAGTTCTAGTAGTCCATGGACTTTTGGTTAAGCCTAAACATTGTTAAAGATTCGTTGCTTTCAAACAGGATTGGAACTTAGATACGAACAAAGTTTCACACTCCCTATGTATACCCCTCTCGGCTCTCACCCTTCTCCGTTTTTCAGTCTTCCTCAAATTCATCAAAATGCAGGAGAAGCATGGAAATCGTCTCAAATGGTTCCCCTCTCTTCTCCTTTTGGTTCCTACCTTGAGTTCTGCTCATAAGAAAGCCAGAATTTTCCTTCTCTTTTCTGAGCAACAAAAGCATCTCATAATTACCGAAACAGTGAAGATAAACAAGTAAACTCAACATACAATCTTAGATTAAAGGTCCACAATGTCAAGCCTACAACCACTACACTAACTGAAGAGGAAAACCCCCAGCCCTAGAACCACATCCGCACAACTGGAGAGGATATGGAACACACTTCCCCTCACAACCCCAAAGTCTAGGAAAGCAAAAAAAAGAAAAAAAGAAAAAAAGAAGTGGAGACAAGTTTTCTATTTAAATTCTCATTGCGGTGTCATTCTGGGCCTCGTAATCGTATCGGAGATAGATAATTGAAAAGAAGATACAGAGGACCCTCTATAAGACTTGGAAAAATGCTAGATAAGTCTAATTTCCTCAAGGCAACAAGGGAAACCTAACAGATTTGTCAAGGTTCATAAAAAATAACACCAACTCCATTGTTCTAGGCTTAATTAACCAATAGCAAACTTCAAACACTACAAACAGGATCTTGTTGAGGGAAATCTATGTCCCAAGTATTACTTGAATGATTGTATTGATATTAGCTTTACATATTTGAAGTACCTGTTTTCACGTAGAAACACCAAGAGAAACCACAAGCTCCTAGTGTGGTTTGTGAGATGGGCGTGCCAGGACTGCCCGTTACAGTCTGAGTGTGATGGAGGCCTTTGAGACCATTCTGACTTCTTTAGTGCGATTGTGTGCAACCCTCAAAGGGCAGAGTTGCAATATGGTTCGTGGTTTGCCTACGAGCGAGGACTTAATAATTTCCCAACCGTTGTGGAAAATTGGAGCAACGAGATAAAATAAAAACCAACTTTTTTAATGAGAATTAACAAAAGTGGGGTACAAGAAGTCAATAACAAGACTAAGACTAGGCTAGGCTTGTTGAATGACAGAAAGCAAAAGAGCTCAATGGTGTTAAAGGCTTCAACAGGGTTGAATGACTGCAACAGGTTGAGGATCTTTGAGTGCAAGTCGAGAGACTTGGATTGATTTAACCGTGAGGTTGATGGTTGTGCCCGAACACAAAATTCGACTGTCCAAAACACATTTGGACAGTCCAAATTTATTCCCTCTCTCTCCTCTCACTCGCTTCTTTTTCTCTTTTGAATGCGGACCGTCCATTAAATGTTTTGGGCAACCGAAATGGGTGCTCGGGCATGGATACGTACCCGGCATCCAAAATTGTTTGGATATGAGGAATTGGATAATGCATAATTGTGTGAAATTTTGGGTCCATGGTAATCCGGAGAATGGCAATTAAGGCCAATGTTTTGAGAATTGTAATCTTGAGGGCCATTTGACTTATTTAGAAAAGCCACGTAATGGGAGAGGTTAGTGCTGGGTGTTGACTTCTAGAATCAAGAAGACCATTCATTTAAATCCAAACGGAGTTTGACGCCAAAGGCCAATGATCACATCTTAAAGCCTATAAGTTTGCAAGACTAAGAAACGGTTCCAAAATCAATTAAGTTTGAATGAGAAGTTGACTCCAAATTAAAATGACTACATGAATATTGGTTAATGTATTGGGAGAAAAAACCTCAAGCCCATATTGGTTAGGGCCACGATTAATAATTTGGACTAAAAGGCTATATTCCTTTTACGGGGAAAAGTTTGAAAGTGATAACTTGGAATTAGAATCCAAGTCTATTTTTGCTCTGTGGAGTCTGATTGCAAGATTTTTCTAACGAGTTCCATTCTCTGATAATGACATGTGACTTGTCCATTCTTTTCTGCTTTATGGAGTCTTAGGAGCAGGGCCGGCTTATTTACTTTTATAGTCCCCAATGTAATAGGAGTGGCCAATTTCGTCTCCAATCTAAAATTTGTCCAATTTCGTCTTCAACGTTTAAAATGTGTGTTGATTTAGTCTCAATCCCTAACACCATCCATGAAAACCGTTAAAATGAAGGACATCAATGATATGTCACCACCCTCATCTTCACCCATTACCGTGCCGTGGATGCGACCCCGGTCACCTCGATCCACAAACCAAATAAATTTACAACTCCAACAAATTACCTTGGCCCAATAATTTGTCACAATCTTACGTAAACCAAATCCATAGTCATATAATTTCCTAAAAATTTAGCTGTTGCAAAGTTTGGGTGACCTTGAAGATAGGAATTTTGTTGTGGAATTTTCTTTCCGACCCATTGATGATTGTCTTATTATTTTTTTATTTTTATTTTTATTCTTATTTTTTTTCCAGTTCTCGATTGAATTCCATTATTCAACTTAGTTTCATGTTTTGGAATCGTTGCATCACAGTCTATGCCGATAGCGTCAAATACTTAATTTTCAATATATGCGACTAAGCTATCATTCAACCACTGATCTCTTATTCGATTAAACAACCTACTCTTCACATATTTCAAAGCCCGAAAAACTTCTTTCTACATCAACAACAAACCAAAACCTAGAATAGTATTTGTGATTAAATTAGAGTTTCAATAAACTATTGAAAATGTAAATAAGATCAATCGAAACAAGATAATATTTACCAAGGCCGACTGGTGAGTGGTGACACCGACAAAGACTGAATAGAAGTGAGTAAAGGCTCGGAGCAGTGGAAGAGAATAGAAGCAAGAGTGGTCCTTTCATTTTTTTTTTCTTCTTTTAATTGTGTATACTAAAGCCTTAATTTTTAGGAGAGTGTGGTTCGTTCATTGCTCTTCCTTCTAAGGGATAAGCCCGGAGTTTGAGTTCTCATGGAGGAGATGCTCAACTATACTACTAAGCCATACCATCTTGTCATTTATCCAGTGTGGTGTCGCCATCAATTCAAATGGAGTCATTTATAAATTTCGGAAAAAATTTCATACAGTAATACTAAAATCATGTAATGATTAAGGTGTTGAAGTGCCATATCCATAGTAGTAATTAAATAAATACTCAACTGCAAGATTTTTCTGTGAGGCAAGTTCCAAGTTAAGGTTATACACTAAAATCTATGGAGATAGAAATGAAATTCGCTAATAAATAATTGCAAGTGACTTTGCCAAGTCTAGGCTACTTTATGGAGTTTCATTGCAAGATTTTTCTAGTGGTTCTATATTCTCTGATAATGACACGTGACTTTCCCAAGCCCGAGCATCTTAGGAAAAAGGCCATCCGTGATTGCAAGATTTTTTGAATGACTCAGGCCCACCTTACTATAAAAAACAAAATGGAGACGGAAAGATGAGGGAAAGACTCTTCATGTCTATTCATTGATAATGACAAATGACTTTTCCAAGTCTTGGCTTGCTTTATGGAGTGCAAAGAACATGCCATGAGTGATCGCAAGATTTTTTGAACCAGCCAAGCTGACAATGATATCGCAACGGAACCAACACGGAAAGATGAGGCAAAGACTCTTCTCATCTATTCTCTGATATATATTGACCAGTGATTTTTCAAAGTCTTTTTCGTTTTATGGAGTCACCAACACGGAAAGATGAGGCAAAGACTCTTCTCTGATATTGACTAGTGATTTTTCAAAGTCTTTTTCATTTTATGGAGTCACCAACACGGAAAGATGAGGCAAAGACTCTTCTCATATATTCTCTCATATTCACCGGTGATTTTTCAAAGTTTTTTTTTCTCCGTTTTATGGAGTCCTAGTAGCATGGCCATTGATTGAAAGATATTTTCTATTAAAGTCAAGCTCACATTGATTGAAAAGATTTTTCTAACAGAGTAAAGACTAATACGATTATACGAAAAAAACGGATGGACGAATAAGAGAAGACTCGTAGCAAAATTAATAACACTAACAACCTTGCTAAATCATAGTTACTTCTCATTATGGTTTCCAAGTATTACATAGTCATCAACAAAACCAATTAAATTATTGTTACTTCGTGGAAATTATGTTCTTACAAGTTGCAAACTTTTTGAAATGTGAAAAGGCCTGTTTAATTTCTCATTGTCAATGCGGCTCTCTCTCTCTAACTTTTCTCTTTTCTCTTCGAGACCCTTCTTCTTCTTCTTCCTACAGAGTCCAGATCTGGGGGGGGGCTCCCCCCCGCTGTCCCTCCCCTTCTACCCCACCGCCGGTAGGTGTTGGTCCGGCTTCGGGGCCTTTACCCGGTGAGGAGATGAAAGGGCGTGGTGGTTCGGTTGTTAGGCGGCTGTCGGTGTGGTGAATAACGGGTGAGGAGGTTTTTGTGGCTTTTTCTGTCTTTCTTCTTTTGGTCCCGGTCTGGGTTTCCAGATCCGGTGGGTGTGGAGGTGGGAATAATTAGTTTTTGTTGTTCTGTTTGTTTGACCACCAAGAGAGGTGGCTTGTGTGCGCTTGCCGGCCACGGCCGTGTTGGTGGGGATCGTAATGTCCAGAAATGGCAACATCCCCGGATCGGCTGTGGTTTCCCTTGTTTGGTTGGCATAGCGTTTGTTCCGTTGTCGGATTGGGTTTGTGCGTTATTGGCACATCGTTGTCCAAGTTTTTTCTTGGTTGTTGTCTGATGTGTAATCTGATCTTGTAACCCGATCTTGTGATAATGGAATAGCTACAATTTCCTTGTCAAAAAAAAAAAAAAAAAATTTCTCATTGTCATGAAAGACTTTATTTTATCACGTTTTTCAAATGAGAAAACGTAATTAAAACAAGCACTATATTTTATCACATTTACAGACAAAATGTGATAAAATACATAATTAATTGTATTTATCACGTCTGTTGAGGAAGTGTGGTTAAAACAAACAAAAATAGATTATATCACGCTTCTAACAAAACGTAGTTAAAATAAGAACTAATTTTATCACGTTTACAAACAAAATGTGATTAAAATACGTGATTGTATTTACCAAGTCTATGAAGGAAGCGTGGTTAAAATAAACAAAATTGATTCGATCACTCTTCTAACAAAACATATTTAAATAAGTAATACATTTTATCACGTTTCCAAACAAAATGCGATTAAAATATATAATTACAATCACAGTTTTATGAAAACAGTGATAAAAAAATATTACGTATCACAGTTTTATTAACAGAGTGCGATTAAAAATCCATCCCATATTTCTTTATCACGTTTGTCTTAAAACAGTGATATTTTTAAATTTTCTAGCGTGATCTTTGTCTATTATTCTTGTAGAACCATCCCGAAATACAAAACAACTCTAAAGTTAATTTTTTTTTTATCAATTTGAACTTAGATAAACTTAAAAAGATATGATTGTAAGAGTTCTTTAAAAAAAAAACAATAAAAAATGTTTGCTTCATAGTTGAACATGTGTGAAAAAAATTAATAAACCCGGTCGATTTTTTGTTTTTTGTTTTTTGTTTTTTGTTTTTTGAAATCCTACCATGGGGATAATTTTTTTAATCAAAATTTAATGGTACACTTGTTAAATGAAAATTTCTAACAAAAGTAATTTAGTAATGTAACTTTTCAAATATAATGGACTGAAAGAAAAACCAAAAGAGTCAAAACTATTAAAAATGGAGAAATAAAGGAAAAAAAGACAAAGTAAAAAGATTACTAGAAAGAGGAGAGTGCATGGGGAGTCGAACCCACGTTCATGCGTGAGGGGGCATCATCCAATCGCCACCGTACCAAGTGCCAGCTTTCGCCTCTATAGGGAAACTATTTTAAATTTATATCTAACTTTCAAGAATTTTTTATTTTATTTTGGTTGCCCAGCCCGAGGGTTGCCACCTAAGCCCGGGGGCTTGCGGGGTTTACCCCTGAGCCGGCCCTGTTCACAGAGCATCTGAAAAGTTTATGAAGAGCACTTGAGGAGCCTAAAAAATCTCAAGAGAGTAGCCCCAGATCGAGATCCCTCTGGGCGGCATAACTCCCCGTCTTTTTATGGAGGGCCATGTGAGTCATACATAATTATGTAATGATTAATGATAGGCGCGCAATATCTCAAGATATAAGCGCCTAAGTAGGGCAAATTAGCGCATTAGAGGCGCGATTTATTCCATTTTCCACTTGATGCGGTGTTGTCTTGTGTTTTGGTATTGTTGTGTTTGTTTTGTAGGAAACGGGCCGGGAGAGCACGTAAAGCGGCAACAAGGCAACCGGGCACGTTGGGAACCGGTGGGACCCAAGCAAGGATGAGCAAACAAGCCAAAAGCAATTTTAGAGGCTCGGTATCGATACATGACTTTCTCTGTATCGATACCGTGGGCATCATCTGCGAACAGAATGTCTGGGTATCGATACGGCTAAAAGCCTGTATCGATACCGACTAGCTTAAATGGGCCGGTGATTTTGCCACGTGTTTGGGCTTCGGGAAAGACATAAATACCTCTTTTTGAGGTCGAATTAGGGTTCCAACTTTATTTTGTTTTTCTTCCAATTAGGAGCCGACTTTTCCCTGGGAGATTCGACTTTCCGGGTTACTTTTCCATTGAAGTTTTACAGTTTTATTCGCTGATTCTCGCATCGCTTTGGTAATTCTCTGTCTTCTTTACATTAATCTCAGTTCGCGGGAGTTTGTCCGCGTTCTGAGACTCGAATCTTTGTTTTAATTCTTATTCTAGTTTAATAGCATGTTTTATTCCAGAATTTTCTTATCTGTTTTGTTTAATATGAGTGAGTAGTTCCATAGGTATGGTCGCGGGGTGATTAACACGCCGTGGCCAGGGCTGGGTATGTTCTCGCTCCTGTTTTCAGAATTAATAAACGGACAAGCAATTTTAGGTTATTAAAGAACTTCCGTGGACGAATCCGGGCATTGTCGGAGCCCAGGTAACGCGGGGAACGGGGGACCAAAACTCGTTCTTCGCTGTACATGGGTAAACGGCGACCACGAGGATTCGCATCTTTCGGGGTACCTTTTTCTCTCTAAAATCAAACGTTTTTAGAACACCGAACGGAGCGAAACTGTCTGGACCTGGTCACCGTGTTATGAACCCTACGACCGTACTTTCTTTTAAATAATTTAATTAAAATCAGTTTTT
Source organism: Vaccinium myrtillus (assembly GCA_016920895.1). Classification (NCBI taxonomy): domain Eukaryota; kingdom Viridiplantae; phylum Streptophyta; class Magnoliopsida; order Ericales; family Ericaceae; genus Vaccinium; species Vaccinium myrtillus. The sequence goes on from CM029273.1 coordinate 16,751,013, forward strand.
CTCTTAGGTTAATTAATTCACCAATCAAATCACAAAGGGTGGCTACCTAAGAGCCGTGTTAAACATTAGCAACCCGAGTTTTTAGTAAGCACCTTCCACCTTCTCTGTGGATTCGATTCCGGTCTTACCGGGTATTATGCTACACCGGTCTCCGCCCTACGCTTGGGGCAACCCATTAAATTAGGTATAGGATTTCGGTCAAGCATTTTTGGCGCCGTTGCCGGGGAAGGCAAGAGGTGTTAAGAATTCGGGTAGTTAGTGTCTTTTGAATTTTAGTTTTAATTTTATCTTTCTTCAAAAAAAAAAAAAAAAAAAAAAAGAGGTGAGAATGGAAGAATTCTGTGAGATGTGTGAGTGTTGGGGGCATTCTATTTATACTTGCTCCGTTTTTTATGCATACAAGGAAGCTTATCAGAATAATCAGGCTAGAGTGAGTGTTAGTAATCAGCGGTGGGATCCATATCCAAATACGTACGAGCTAGGGTGGTCCCACCACCCATCTTTTTCAGGGTGGTATTCCGAACCCCCAGTGCCACCACAGGCACTGCCTTGGCCTCTGCAAGAAATACAGTCGTTCGAACCTGCCCAGGATCACATGCCCCAATTTGGCTCCCTTTTCCAAGACCCGCAAGGGTTTGATCCTTATTCTACTGGCCCACCCCTAGAGCTGACTTATCCCCCTCTTGATGAGCTTGAGGAGATGGTACAAACTATTGTGCGATCGCAAATGACCCTCACCGCGGAAACCACCCAAGAAATTGGGAACCTTAGGTCCCAGTTGACTCAACTCACAGAGGCAGTGGGACAAAGCCAACAGGAGTGGGAGACATTTCCTTCTCCGCCTCAAGTCAATAGAAGAGAGGAAGTCGACCCACTTCTCATTGAGGGACGGGTTGATGATCGTTTGGAGGAACCTTCCGAGTTTGGAGGGAATGAGGAGTTTACTCGTAAGGAAGAGGAAGTAGGTTTATCTAACGATATAGAGGAGGTTGACTTGGGCTTACAACAGTTCTCCGAGTTTAGAGGGAATGAGGGGCTCGCTGCCCAGTGTTCCCCACTTAAGCCCAAGGGGAAAAACGAATCCCCTCCAATGTATCTTCCACTGTTGATTCGGGCCGCCTACGTTTTCCTTTTTCGCTCCTGTGAATCTAGAGATCGAGGAGTTGACCGGCCTTTGTGCGCTGAATATTTTTTAGAGTCTGTAGGGGGTGGCGAGTTCCATGACAAACGTGTTTCCCTTGAGTCTTCCCCTCCTTGTGATGATATGTTAGAGGACAATTCCCCTGATGGGGTTGAGTTAGTTGAACAGCCGAACTTGGAGGGAGTTAAACTATTAGTGGAACCAAAGTTAGGGGCTGATGTTTACAATGAGGATACTCGCAGCAAGGATATTGAAGAGGAGTCTGCGGTATGTTTGGTCGACACGCTCGTTAAGGAGCATGTCGACAATGTGTTGTTTAAAGATCCTCTGGAAGTTGCTCTTACCGGTGAAGAGCAATCATTCTTAGATTCTCCAGAGATTGGTAGTTTGATGGATTTGTTAGAAACGGGAGATTTGTGCGGAGTCGCCTGGGACCCGGGACCTGAGCCATTGTTGGTCCAACCGCCTAAGTCAGAGTTAGAGCCACTGTCAAACTTGTTTAAATATGCTTATTCTTTGAGTAATAATACTTATGCGGTAGAGGTTCCCTCGTCCCTCGGGGTGGATGAAGAGAGGGAAGTGTTAGACATGTGGACAGAACACTGTCTTCCTTTTGAGTCTTCCCCTTCTAGGCAACCAGACTCTGTTGGGGTGAGCTCACTTGAACAACCAGTCTTAAAGGAAGTGCAACATGTTGACTTCCTCGGTGTTGACAAGTTTGATTTTGTTTATCATCCGTCTATTATAAAATTTGTCAACTGCTTGGAACTTGATTTGGTCTTACGGGAGCATTCAGAGATGCGTCCATTTTTAAGACGAACTCGGCAATTGCTTTACTCGAAGTATCTTTTCTTGTGGTCTGGCCGAGTTCAATTTTTAATGCAAAGCTTAGCGTGGGGTGGTGCATTCATGGGATTCATCTTTGTGGATTTGATTAATTTTCGAATTTCACGTTTCAAAGATCTCTCTCTCTCTCCCAATTAAAATTAAATCAAAAAAAAAAAAGTTTTTAATGGTCCGGTATAGCCACCTAATTTCTAGCCTTAAATTTGTGTATCTGGGTTTCTAACAATCTTATTGCCGTGTCTCGGATAGTCATAAAAGACGATTGGCTCTGATTGCTTTAAGGAAAAACCTTGAGTAGTTTAACCTGTTGAGTCGTGACTTACCCGGGATTGTTTTGATGACCTTCTCTACACATATTTAAGTGAGAAATTAGGGAGAAAAGTAGTACCCGTGCCTTTCACGTGACGAAAGTGGTGGATTTCAATGTTTTGCAGAGTCTTTAGTAGCGTTTCTTTTCCTTCTTTTCTTTTTCTTTTGTATAGTGTCTTGCAGACTAACACATGCAGGTTGATTTGTCCAAGTTGGGGGGTCGTTTCTCCACTTACATCTATCTTGTGTTGTCCGCTAGTTCGAGGTGATCTCTTTCCTCTCTCTTTATTTATGTCCTTCTCTTTTAGTGTTTGTGCAATCAATGAGGACATTGCTTTATTCAAGTTGGGGGGAGGGATTACACTTGTCTTATTTAAATTTAGAGTCTTGAAAAAAAAAAAAAAAAAATTTGGATGTTTGGGTGTAACTATTCTTGGTTGATGACTGCTAATTAGCGCTATAATGGTTGTTGTGCGAGTCGGAGTCTCGATACGAGTTCATGAATAGACTTAAGCTCGTGAACATGATGTTTAGGAAGCACTCAGTTAGCCGTATCATCTATAGTTGGATAGTGTTTGATCACTTGAGTTCATGCTTTTCACGCGCACTGTCCCACTCTGAGCATTCACTAGCCTTGAATTTGGTTTACATATTATTGATAGTTCGGTTATTAGTTGATTGCGCCCACGGGCTAATTGGAACCCCTTTCCTACATTGTGCGCTAAATTGGTATTGCTTATCCGGGCGTTCATTGAGTATTCGGGCAATCGGGGTTTGCTCCCACCGTATTGTTCGCATTACAAGATGGATAGACCTTGTGAAGGCATTGGTTAAAGGTGGTTAGTTTGGGTCTCTCCCTAAAGCCTTTTTGACTCGAGCAATTAAGTCTGAGGGGTCACTTTAAACCTGGTACCCTAAGGCCATCTGGCTTGGGGATGACCGACCTAAAGCTCGTTACATGGGTCAACTAGAAAGCCCGACAGATCCAGGCATTGCACGACCACAAGAAAAAAATGGTAAAAAAAAAAAAAAAAAAAAAAAAAAGAAGAAAAAAAAAGATTAATCATTATGGGAAGGGGTGAGTTTTAGAGACACACCGGGCTATTGATGTTGTGTGAACTATTTTCGGGATTAGTGAATTTCTATGTGTGATTCTCACTTACACGCATGTTATGTGATAAATCCCTATCCGATCGTAGGTGAGAGGATTAATTTTTGTGCTAAGTTTGCTGCGAAGTTCACTTGTTTAACTTTGTCCATGGATGAAATGTCTTGTCTTTGACTTGCCTGACAGTCACTGTGTGCTTCGAGAAGCTATTGATTGGGTTGAGTGCATCCAAATGTCCGAGTCCTTTGTGTTTTGTGGGTTATCACTGCTGAAAACCCTCACGAGACTTCACTCGTCCTACCGGGGCCACCCGGGGGTTTAAAAGATCTATCCTTTTGTTTATTTGTTTTATTCTTTTCGTTGCTCGGGACTAGCAACTTTCAAGTTGGGGGGTGTGATAGGCGCGCAATATCTCAAGATATAAGTGCCTAAGTAGGGCAAATTAGCGCATTAGAGGCGCGATTTATTCCATTTTCCACTTGATGCGGTGCTGTCTTGTGTTTTGGTATTGTTGTGTTTGTTTTGTAGGAAACGGGCCGGGAGAGCACGTAAAGCGGCAACAAGGCAACCGGGCACGTTGGGAACCGGTGGGACCCAAGCAAGGACGAGCAAACAAGCCAAAAGCAATTTTAGAGGCTCGGTATCGATACATGACTTTCTCTGTATCGATACCGTGGGCATCATCTGCGAACAGAATGTCTGGGTATCGATACGGCTAAAAGCCTGTATCGATACCGACTAGCTTAAATGGGCCGGTGATTTTGCCACGTGTTTGGGCTTCGGGAAAGACATAAATACCTCTTTTTGAGGTCGAATTAGGGTTCCAACTTTATTTTGTTTTTCTTCCAATTAGGAGCCGACTTTTCCCTGGGAGATTCGACTTTCCGGGTTACTTTTCCATTGAAGTTTTACAGTTTTATTCGCTGATTCTCGCATCGTTTTGGTAATTCTCTGTCTTCTTTACATTAATCTCAGTTCGCGGGAGTTTGTCCGCGTTCTGAGACTCGAATCTTTGTTTTAATTCTTATTCTAGTTTAATAGCATGTTTTATTCCAGAATTTTCTTATCTGTTTTGTTTAATATGAGTGAGTAGTTCCATAGGTATGGTCGCGGGGTGATTAACACGCCGTGGCCAGGGCTGGGTATGTTCTCGCTCCTGTTTTCAGAATTAATAAACGGACAAGCAATTTTAGGTTATTAAAGAACTTCCGTGGACGAATCCGGGCATTGTCGGAGCCCAGGTAACGCGGGGAACGGGGGACCAAAACTCGTTCTTCGCTGTACATGGGTAAACGGCGACCACGAGGATTCGCATCTTTCGGGGTACCTTTTTCTCTCTAAAATCAAACGTTTTTAGAACACCGAACGGAGCGAAACTGTCTGGACCTGGTCACCGTGTTATGAACCCTACGACCGTACTTTCTTTTAAATAATTTAATTAAAATCAGTTTTTCTCTTAGGTTAATTAATTCACCAATCAAATCACAAAGGGTGGCTACCTAAGAGCCGTGTTAAACATTAGCAACCCGAGTTTTTAGTAAGCACCTTCCACCTTCTCTGTGGATTCGATTCCGGTCTTACCGGGTATTATGCTACACCGGTCTCCGCCCTACGCTTGGGGCAACCCATTAAATTAGGTATAGGATTTCGGTCAAGCAATTAAAGTGTTAATGCGCCATGTTAGTAGTAGTGAGCCGAGTTCCACGTTCACATTTGTTGGTCCTTTTTTGAATTTTGTATCATTTTTAATTGCTTATACCTTTCAATATGAATCTAAAAAAATATGCAATATAAATCTTGTTTAATAAATCTCAATTATTTATATAATACAAAGTTTGCAAATCATAAAGACTAATACAAATTAATTGATATAGGCAATTGAAAATAACACGAATATAAAATATAGACTAATAAATGCGGACGGAGGGAGTAATTAACCGCAAGGGGTTTGGGGTTGGTACTCCGCAGGGGGTGCGCAACACGTGTGGTGTGCAATCCGAGCCGTCCCCTCGGCAATTCAATGGTTCATATCTCATCTCGATTGTGCAATATTTAACCATTCAGATTGCATAGCACCGTGCTACTTTATGGAGTCTCATTGCAAGATTTTCTACCAGCCGGGTTCAATTCGAACGGCCGGGTTCAATTCGAACGATAATGACGACTTTTTTTTTTTATCCGAATGACACATTACTTTACCAAGTCCTGTATGGCTTCTTTGGAATTATGGCCATAGGTTAATTGCAAGATTTTTTGAATGAGTTAGGTTCCTCGCCGAGCTGACAATAAACAAAGAATTAGACAAAAATCACACGCACTCCAATGTAAATTTCACTCAGATATTTTTACATGCTTCATATATTTTTCACACATTTTAATGTACTTTTTCAAACCTTATCGATAGTCTAGCCGGCTGACTTTAGGATTTTTCTTAATTTTTCTGTTTTTTTTAGGGCAAATTCATTTTCCTTATTAGAAAACAAAAAACGGGGAAGGAAAGAGGAGAAGATTCTCCACGTCTATACTATGACAATGACAAATGACTTTTCCAAGTCTGCCTTGCTTTATGGAGTACAACTGTACCAGGAATATATATGGTCATGAGTGATCGTAAGATTTTTTGAATGAGCCAAGCTCACTAAGAGAAGAGAAGATTCTCCACGTCTATACTGTGACAATGACAAATGACTTTTCCAAGTCTTTGCCTTGTTTTATGGAGTACAATTGTACCAGGAATATATATGGCCATGAGTGATCGCAAGATTTTTTGAAATGAGCCAAGCTCACTTTGTGTTCCAAAATATTTCTTACACAACTATTTCAGCTCCAATTATTTACAACTTCTTACATACACGTGGGGTTTACACCCGTAATTGTCTCTGCGGCTCACATATATGTGAGGAAGTTATAAAAAGTTGGAGCCGAAATAGTTGTATCTGTAGTATTGTCCCTTTGTTATAACAATGGAACCAACATGGAAAGACGAGGCAAAGACTCTTCTCATCTATTCTCTAATATCGACTGCTTACTTTAGTCTTTTTCGCTTTTGGGAGTCCTAGTAGAATGGCCATTCATTACAAGATTTTTCTAACTATAAGTGTCCCACTTTCTCTCTCTGAAATTGATACTATCTAGCACTATCGTTTCACCATGCTAAAGTTATTGCTACTTCTTACTTTGGTCTCCATGTATAGGTCAAGATGCTTGTGTATACCATGGAATATCAACAAAAAGAAATTTTTGTTACTTCGTGGAAGTTATGTTCTAACAAATTGCAAATCTTTTCAAATGAGAAAAAGCCTATATTATCATTGTAATGAAAAACTTTGTTAGGCTAAAAAATTCGTGCTTTACATGTCATAGGGGTGTTTGCCGTTTAATTAAGGATAATGCAGATTAGAGACAAAAGTTTAACTTATATATATATAGTCAGGGACGGAGCCATGATTCTGATTCGGAGTTGGGATTCAAAATTCAATATTCTCTCTGCCTTTGCACCACAATGACAATCTATTATAAAACGACGTGCAATTTTTGGATAAAAATCTCAATTAATTCTTTAATATTGTGTCAATAAATGTAAGAAATCATGCGGAGAAGTGGTTTAATGTTTTATCCAAAAAATTGAAGGTTTTGTGACAGTAGATTATCTTAAGGGCAAAGGGAGTAATTAGTATAAAAAAGGTACAACTGTTTTAAGATTAATTATTTCTAATGCCCAAAAAAATATACATTTTCGTAGGTTAATTATCCATCAACATACTTAATACCCAAAAATTATATACATTCATCGTTTAATCACTCATTACTATGTTTAGTACAAAAAATAATGCAAGCCTTTTGAAGAATAACATTGCTCTTATAATACAAAAATAATTTTCCTTTTTTTTGGACCCGAGGGTGGAACGTGCCACCTCCTCCCTCTTGAGCTGCGTCTCTATAGTACTACAAATTTGGGAATCTAGTATAAGCGGATGAATATTTTTATTCGACTGGTGAATTATAAATTATGTTGTAACCAAACTTAGATACATTTGTGGTAAAAGTGTTAGACTACCTACAAACTTACTTTGGAAATTTTACACACACACAAATGACCAATCATGCATGCAGAAAAAAGAATAGATAAGAAAAGAAAAAGGACGTGTGATCATGTGTGTTTCATTGAAAGCCAAGCAAGTTGCACGAAATGACAAGGTCACTTCAAAGGCTAAATATTTTTTTATTGTGTTGCAATAATTTTAGGAGGCACACACAATTTTATGCTAGAGTGGACTTGGTTTGTACATTCTATTAAAAGCACAATGAGTTTAAAAATCTGTTTTGGGTGTTCAAATATTTTCAAATTCCAGGAACATAGACTTTGTTTCCAACTCTTACTAGAAGGCTAGATTTTGTGAAGTGGTAAAATCTTGAATTGGTGCAATCACAGTAATTTCCAGGAAATTAGTTTGTTTCAGTGAAAAGAAAGTGCTTGTTTGGGGTTTTGATTGGGGCTTAACTGTTTGGTGGACGCCACACGTCCTATTTTGGTTGCAACTGGATGGAATTTAGATTTCTTAGTTAGTTTATGTTCTATATATGTTTTGTATTATGGATGCATGGTTAAGAGTTTTAAGACTAAGGGATCATAGTGTTCTTTTGATTCATGAAAAAATTTGAACTGAGGGTGTCAAAAGTAGTACCCAGGAGCCCTTGATAATAATCCGAAATTTCATTCTTGACATCATTAGGACGCGGAAGCCTTATACCATTGCAATCAGTCAAACTCAGGATTTTTGTTTCGAAGCCAATGAGTAGTTTCCTTCTGATGGAAAAACTTAGTGTTTTGATCTCCCAAAGTAAGCCACCTTAACTCTAGACTTCTGTCTTTTAAAATCCTCTTCAGTAGCACAAACCTCAGTAACTTAGAGTTCTATTTTGTTGTACCTCCTGTGTGGGTGGTGCGTGCATGTGGCTAGGACTAGTTCAATAAGAAGAGGTTGCATTAGGGTTTGTGGATGTAACTTTGATATTGGCTTTTGGCATTTTAATTTTGTAACATTAATTGTTAGAGGGGAATGGTGATTCTTTTTGCAACTTCAGGGAATCTTCATTTTTAGGTATAAATGTTTCACTTTTATGCTTGAGTAGATACGTGTAATTTTTTGTCCCCTTTAACTTGTCATTGAAACCATAGGTACAATTTGTATCTTTCCTAACTTAACAGATTCTTGATCAAAAAAAAAAAAAAAAAACTTAACAGATTTGGTGAGGCTGAAACTTGTAATTACCAGCTTTGGATTTTGGGCAATTCGTAGGATAGCCGATTAATGAAAGGTTAATGTCTCTGCTTCTAATTGTTTTAAATCATTGCCTTCTCCACCTTTTTTCTTACACGGACACAAATCAAAGATTTGTGCCAAGTTTCGTTGATTGTTCGAAGGGTATTCTTGTTTTCTTAAGATTTTCCATGCACTGAACCTTAGCCATGCTCACAGATCTAGCTTCTGGCGAATAATACCTCGACAATCCTCCTGCTGTACAAGAGATAAGGGAAATTTGATTCATTTTGTCACGTTGAATGAAGCATGGTTTGATTACTGAAATCCATATAATACCAGGAAGTTCTCTTCTTACTTTGATTTGTGGAAGGTTAGACTTCAAACCATCCATGTAAAACTCGCTAGGTTATGATCGAGAAATTAGTATTTTCGTTAGCTGTGGCTAGGATTAGTCCAAACTGCAAACGAGTACTGATTATACATTTATCTCTTTATCGGTATTAATTGCATTTATTTGTGCCATTACAGGTTACAGCGTACTTTGGATATGGATGCATTTCGCGATGATGTGTATTTAGAACAAATACTTCTTGTGGTACATATATTTTGTGTAGGCTGGTAGATGGTTATGACATTAGGATAACCCATAAACCTTATCTCATGCACCATTAGTTTTGATTCCATGGTTTATGCCTTTGACTCGAGAGGAATGGATAAATAAAATACCAGGGACAAAGTTGGGTAAACATATTTGTATCGCTCTGTATTATATTTGGTAGTTAAGAAGTCCTAGAATGTTACTCCGTTTGAAGCTGGGTTCAAATTCGGTGCAGTTATTTCCACATGCTAGACCGAAACCAAGCAAGCGTTATGATTTCCAAACTGCAAAAGTCCCTCGGTAGAACTAGAAAACTGGGCCCTAGTTGGCTACTTGGTTCGGTTAGGCGTCAGTTTCGGGTAAATTTGGCGTCCCTAGCATACTTTTAAAAGTATGTCTCGGCCAGTTTGTATCTGATGTTGGAAGTTCTGGTACGAATACTCACCGGTATAGCAGTGAGATTGAAAATTGCATATCGTCTCTCCGGTTCCCAGTATGTATCGGTGTTCCGGCCAGTTCACGGTTTAGATCAGGCCGTTACGACTGAAACGGCAACGGAAATTAAACAGAGTACCAACTTTTCTTTTCAAAATTTCAGCAAACTTGACCGAATGAAGAACGACCGTTGGATGAAAAAAGACTCTTGCCAACTTGACCGAATGAAGCACTTCGGATGGTGAGTTTATCCCAACACAATTAACTAGAGTTCGATTGTTGGGTCAAGCAGCAAGAAAGAAATTAATTTTTTTTTTTAATGATGGCTTGCTTTCGCTCAGAATCGGAAAACAATTAGTCGATGCTTCCATAAATTGGACCGAACACTTTAAACCATTGAAATAAACCCAAAAAAAAAAAAAAAACCATTACAAGATTAATGTTTGCGACTTTGTGGTGTCACCGCCAGAAGACAATACAATTCCTGATTCAAGACCATTAATTTTATAGGGCAGCACACACTCAGAAGACAATACAATTCCTGATTCAAGACAATTAATTCAAGACCATTAATTTTATAGGGTCACCTGAGAAATGTGTGTTTTGCGACACAATCTCGCAGTTACCCAACACTACCAAATAATTTTCCTCAAGATGTGGGTATACGTTGCTGGTCTTTGAATCGGATCATGCTTAATGTAACATTCTTTTTTTTCTGATTTATATATCATTTTATTTTTTGATTTAATAGGAGGTGGGCAACCAAGATTCAGGTTGGGCTTGGGCAACCCAAATGTCAGGACCGGCCTTGGAAATGGGCTATTCATTTCTGTTTCCCGTCGGTTTCAAATGAAATTGCCATCCCTAGAGTTAAGGTCGGTCAATGCAAAATACGGAAGAAATCGAGAGGAAAAGGGATCATTAAGTTGCAATTGATAGCGAAAAGGAGTGGAAATAACCCATTAGACAATCAATCCAACTAACGTTCCTAAAGACTGTTGGATGAGTAAACACGCTTCTCAACTTGACTGATACGAGTCTTTGTCCCTGTATTATTTAAGGCCCACATCACTGTTTCTCTCATAAATTGATACAATGACTTTGCATCTGCTACTTGATGAGGTCCCAAACTGTTCATGGCCGGCCGGTTTTGTACTATATTGGTTGGTTGCAATAATGCTAGTTGATGAGGGACCCAAACTATCGGTTGGTTGCAATAATGCTAGTTGATGAGGTCCCAAAATGTTCATGGCCGGCTGGTTGGTTGCAAATAAAATTTATTGGGTGGTCTGGGGATACGGAACATGGCTATTCAAAGTCCTTAATCACCCCAAAATCATGTAAGACTCCAATTTATCTGAGAATGAAGCGATGTAATTTCAATTAACAAAAAACATATGCAAATTACACGCCCCATATGCTTTGCAAGTTCAACCGTAAAATCTGTTGTGCCCAAACGCGCACCTCTCGCACAGAAACAGTAAAATCAAGAGAAACACAACACACAAATATACGTGGTTCGGCCAAATCGGACCTACATCCACGGGGAGGGGGGTTTCACTATAATCAGGAGGAAATCCGTGATCTTGTGTTACACACTCACACTCTCATCTCACAATAATGAAACCTCACCAGTCTCTCGTGTATCTCTCTCTCTCCGGGGAGGCACAATCGGCCCCCTTCTCACACTCTCTGCCTCTCTCTCTACATTGTGCTACCACCCACATAACCCTAGGCATCATAGAGTATTTATAGAGATAACATAAAAACCCTAAAACCTCCCATCTGGGCCTAAGCCCATCGGCCCACATGGGTTGGACTCTCAACAAAATCTACTCTCACATCTAATCACTAATAAAACACATTGAAAACGAGATCAAAGTATCTTCATAGATCTACAAACCTCCTATATAGATGCTTAAATTTAGCCTTTACAATATGCTTTTGAATGTTTGGCAAATTGAGTCTTTTGAGGTCTTTCAAAAGACGAGGACAGGACTCATGTTCATCTCGCAAGTCGAGTCTTGCTTTATTACTTTTTTAAGTTTCTGAAGTAATTTTTGGCTCGAAACTATAAATAGAGAACCCTAAAAACAAGATTTCATGGGGTCGCATCGCCGAGGTCTTGCTCTTTCCTGTGAGCGACTAAACACCCTTCTAGGTGGACATGAAGCTTCCTAATAATTAGTACCTTATTTCTATGTAGATTTAGTTTTTGTATTTATATTGATTGTACGAGAATACCCTTCTTCATCCAATGAAATGGATTTCAGTATTTTCTATCTATTTTGTGTTTGCATTATGGAAGAAGCTACAATACACACCCTATAAAAGTTACGATTTTTTTTTATAAAAGTTACTATTTTTTTTTTATTTTATAAAAGTTAGAATATACACCAAAATATTACGAATCATATTGCTATAAAGTTACAGAAAATTAAAAAATGTTACGATTGCAAATGAGGTGCACAATCTGGACCATACCATAGGTGCATATAGTACACACCTTTAATGAGTGTGTATTGTAGACATTTCCTTGCATTAGGTTTCATATTCCCTCCGTCCCTTTTTAATTGTTGGTTGTCCCTTAATAGGGCGTATTCTTCAACAGATTTTTGGGACATAAAATCTCACATTTTATGACACTTCAATCTCAAAACATAAAATGTAAAAGTGATTTTATGATATTTTCATAAAATCCTCCTAAAATCTATAGGAAAACCACTACATTTTATCAGTTGGGAAAATAACTCCATTGTATCACCCCCTCCATAAAATGTTCATTTTATGATATTTTCAAAAAATGCACCTAAAATCTATAGGAGAACAAGGCCTAAGTGTATATTTTGAAAAGATGATGGGTAAAACTTTGTACAATTATATTGTTTTGCTCTTCTGAAAAATTAATAGGTAAATAGTTAATGGGTAAAAGTGGAGGATGATTTTGAAAAGTGGTGATAAAAATTGAAGCAAAAGGTGTAAAATTGAGGTAAAAGTTGATATGAAATAAGTAATCATGATATTTGTTTAATAAGTTAGATTTACGAAACAACACATTTAAAAAAGGACCGGCCCTTCATATGGGCTATTCATTTCTGTTTCCCGTCGGTTTCAGATGAAATTGCCATACCTAGAGTTTGAGGTCGGTCAATGCAAAATATGGAAGAAATTGCGAGGAAAAGGGTTCATTAAGTTGCGATTGGTAGCGAAAAAGAAGTGGAAATAACCCGTTAGACAAACATGCCAACGAACGTTCCTAAAGACTGTTGGATGAGTAAACACGCTTCTTTAGAAAGTCTTTGTTAATTGCATTATGATTTAAGGCTCACATTCTTTAGAAAGTCTTTGTTGCATTATGATTTAAGGCCCACATTATTTACTCCAGAAGGGAATGCAACGACTTTGAGGGGTCACTGCCTGGTGGGTACAATTCCTGATTCAACACATTGCATAACTTTAGAAAGTCTTGGTCTCATTATGATTTAAGGCCCACATTATTTACTCCAGAAGACAATGCTACGACTTTGAGGGGTCACCGCCAGGGGGTACAATTCCTGATTCAACACATTTTTATGGGGCAACAGATAAATGCGTGGTCAGTGTTAGTATTGGTCACCTGAGAAATATGTGGTGGGTGTGTTGCGACGCAATCTGTTGGTATACGTTGCTGGCCGGTCTTGTTCAATTAGACACGAAAAATGGGAAAGAGCAACAAAATCAAGGTTGCTGGTCTTTGAGTCAGATCGTGCTTAAAGGACTATAACCAGAGTGTTTACATTTTGATCGTTATATTTTTGATGCTGTTCAAGCTAAAAGTACAATGTTTACTTTTTTTCCTTATTTGTGTGTCATGTTAGTTTTTGATTTAATTGTAGGTGGGCAACCAATATTCAGGTTAGGCTTGGGCAACCCAAATATCAGGACCGGCCTTGCATATGAACTATTCATTTTCCGTTTCTTGTCGGTTTCAAATGAAATTGCCATACCTAGAGTTATGATCGGTCAATGCAAAATAGGGAAGAAATTGCGAAGAAAAGGGCTCATTAAGTTGCGATTGATAGCGAAAAGAAGTGGAAATAACCCATTTGACAAACATGCCAACGAACGTTCTTAAAGACTGTTGGATGAGTAAACATGCTTCTCAACTTGGCTGATATGAAGTCGTGCTTTGGCAAATGTCAGGACCGGCCTTGCATATGGACTATTCATTTCAATGCAAAATAGGGAAGAAATTGCAAGGAAAAGGGTTCATTAAGTTGCGATTGATAGCGAAAAGAAGTGGAAATAACCCATTTGACAAACATGCCAACGAACGTTCCTAAAGACTGTTGGATGAGTAAACACGCTTCTCAACTTGACTGATATGAAGTCGTGCTTTGGCAAATATCAGGACTGGCGTTGCATATGGACTATTCATTTCTGTTTCCTATCGCGTTCCGATGAAATTGCCATACCCAGAGTTAAGATCGGTCAATGCAAAACAGGGAAGAAATTGCAAGGAAAAGGGTTCTTTAAGTTGCGATTGATAGCGAAAAGAAGTGGAATTAACCCGTTTGACAAGCATGCCAATGAACGTTCCTAAAGACTGTTGAATGAGTAAACACGCTTCTCAACTTGACTGATACGAAGTCGTGCTTTGGCAAAAAAAAAAGGCGAAAACTTGTTTTTTGTTTGTCTTTATTCAAATTTTTTTTACATTTGTTAGTTTTGCGTTAAGTTTTCCTGATTTATTGATTTGTCTCGACAAGACAAATCCAAAAAGTATAAAATTATCTCAAAACTACTATTTCTTTAATAAAGCAAAATAAACCAAAATAAACCAGTTTATTGGATTATTTTAGCTTTATTAAAAAAAAATTAGTTTCGACCATAATTTTATAGTTTTTGGATTCGTCTCATCGGGACAAATCAATAAACCATGAAAACTTGACGCAAATCTAACAAATATAAATTTTTTTTGAATAAAGACAATACAAAAAAAAAAATCAAAAAAACAATTTTTAGTTTTTTTTGCCAAACACCACAAATTATTGTCCCTGATTTAAGGCCCACAATATTGCCTTTGCAGAGTCTTCTGCTACTTGATGAGGTCCCAAACTGATCGTGTCAGTTTTTGTACTGCACTGGTTGCAAATAAAATTTATTGGGCGTTCTTGGGAAACGGAATAATCACCCCAAAATGAAACGATGTAATTTCAATTAACAAAAAACATATGCAAATTGCACAGCACATATGCTATTCAAGTCCAACTGTAAAATCTACTCTCACATCTAATAACTAATACAACACATTTAAACGAGATCAAATTATCTTGATAGATCTGCAAACAACTCCATTTTATCAGTTGGGAAAACAACTCCATTTTATCACCCCCATGAAACAACTCCATTTTGTCCCTATACCATATCTACTCTAACAATTGCTATTTCAAACCATACGTTTCTCGTCTTTTCCGGTACTTCCAATTTTTATTGTGTTACCACTTGAACAACATGTATGCGATTGTAATTTTACCAGCAACTCTTCTTTGATTCTTTAATTCAAACATCGTTTATGATTTATGATTTTCTATCTGAATTGAGTCAGCTTTCTTGTTTATTGGTGCTTGGGATTCTTGCCCAATCCCATTAATTTAACAAAAATGGGATTCCTGCCTTTGACTCAAGAGGAATGGATAAACAAAATACCATGCGCATATACAAGACATCGTGCGTGCATGGATGCGTTTTGTCCTTATATTTTTTTTTTCAGAAGAAACCAAAAAAAAGCAACACAATTATTTAAACATATTGTGACTAGACCCAAACCAACCGAGTTTTATGATTTCCAAACTGAAACCGTCCCTTGGTAGAACTACAAAACCAACCCTAGATGGGCTACTTGAAACCGTCCCTTGGTAGAACTTAGGCCCTAGTTAGCTTTGGTTGTAAATTTGGCGTCCCTAACATACTTTTAAAAGTACGTCTTGGTTGGTTCGTATCTGATTTTGGAGGTTCCGGTACGGATACTCACCGGTATAGCGTTGGGATTGAAAATTGCAAACTGTCTCTCCGGTTCCCAGTATGCATCGGTGTATCGGCCATTTCACGGTCCAAATCAGGCCGTGACGGCTGAAACGGCAACGGAAATTAAACAGAGTAGCAACCTTTCTTTTCAAAATTTCAGCTTTATTCGTGTTGCTAATGATTTAAAAAAATTCACGATCGCGGCACTTGATTCTCGCTATGTATCGTTTGATACATCGACTACTGATACACTAAAACAGCGACCACTACATCGCCCAATACCGCTATTAAAAGTATGGTCCGTAACTGATAAGGTCGGCCAATGAGGTATACGACTGAATTGCGAGGAAAAGGGCACAGTTAAGTTTCGATTGAGAACGAAAAGAAATGGAAATAAGCCATCAGACATGAGACTTATAGCCAACTAACATTCTAAAGACAACCGCAAGTGGTGTTGCTTGAGAAAGTAATAAGTGCTTGCTTTTATGGGTTCGCATGTTCGAATCTCACAAAGGCCAAACATTCGAACCTTGGGGCTCAGTTGGATTTGCTTGGCCGTTAACTTCCAGAAACCCAAAATTAGTCGAGGTGTGAATGAGGGACGAACATCCAGTCGTGAAGAATTAAAAAAAAAAAACACCTAACATGAAGACTGTTGGATGAGAAAAACAAAGAACGACTGTTGGATGAAAAAACACTTTTGCTAACTTGACCGTATGAAGCACTCCGGTTGGTGAGTTTACACCAACACAATTGACTAGGGTTTGATTGTTGGGTCAAGCAGCAAGAAAATAATTTCTTTTGAAGTAGTCCTGACATGGGCGCTTGCTCTTGCTCGGAATGGGAAAGAAATTAATCGAGGTTTTCATAAACTGGTTTGGACAATAATTCAAACCATTGAAGGGGTAAAAAAAAAAAAAAAAACATTACAAGAATGTTTGCGACTTTGCATGGCTTTTATTTTTATTTTTTTGTTTTTGTTATTCGTTATTCCTAATTTATTACATGAGGGAGGGGACAGTGTGAGATATCCAAGAGCTTTACCGTAACGCATAAGCTAGCTAGCCACCACTTACGACTTTGCATGACTTTAGAAAGTCTTTGTAAGTCTTTGTTTTTTTTGGGTAATATTTGTAAGTCTTTGTTGCATTATGAATTTATGATTTAAGGCTCACATTCTTTAGAAAGTCTTTGTTGCATTATGATTTAAGGCCCACATTATTTACTCCAGAAGACAATGCAACGACTTTGAGGGGTCACTGCCGGGGGTACAATTCCTGATTCAACACATTGCATGACTTTAGAAACATGCCAACGATTCAACGAACGTTCCTAAAGATTGTTGGATGAGTAAACACGCTTCTCAACTTGACTGATACGAAGTCATGCTTTGGCAAATATCAGGACCGGCCTTGCATAAGGACTATTCATTTCTGTTTCCTGTCGGGTTCAGATGAAATTGCCATACCTAGAGTTAAGATCGGTCAATGCAAAATAGGGAAGAAATTGCGAGGAAAAGGGTTCATTAAGTTGCGATTGATAGCGAAAAGAAGTGGAAATAACCCGTTTGACAAACATACCAACGAACGTTCCTAAAGACTGTTGAATGAGTAAACACGCTTCTCAACTTGACTGATACGAAGTCGTGCTTTGGCAAAAAATAGGCGAAAACTTGTTTTTTGGTTTTTCTGTTGTCTTTATTCAAATTTTTTTTACATTTGTTAGTTTTGCGTCAACTTTTCGTGGTTTATTGATTTGTCTCGACAAGACGAATCCAAAAAGTATAAAATAATGTCAAAACTAATACTTTTTTAAATAAAGCCGAAAATAAACCTGTTTATTGGATTATTTTGATTTTATTCAAAAAAAATTTAGTTTCGTCAATAATTTGATAGTTTTTGGCTTCGTCTCATCCGGACAAATCAATAAACCACGAAAACCTGACGTAAACTAACAAATATAATTTTTTTTTTGAATAAAGTCAACTAAAAAAATCAAAAACCCAATTTTTATTTTTTTTGGCCAAACACCACAAATTATTGTCCCTGATTTAAGGCACACAATATTGACTTTGCAGAGTCTTGTGCTACTTGATGAGGTCCCAAACTGATCGTGTCAGTTTTTGTACTGCATTGGTCGCAAATAGAAAAATTTATTGGGTGCTCTAGGGATACGGATTAATCACCCCAAAATGAAACGATGTAATTTCAATTAACAAAAAACATATTCAAATTACACGGCCCATATGCTATCCAAGTCCAACCGTAAATCTGCTGTCACATCTAATCACTAATACACCACATTGAAAACGAGATCAAAGTATCTTCATAGATCTGCAAACCTCCCCTAGATGCTTAAATTTAGCCTTACAATATGCTTTTGAAGGTTTGCCATGTTGATATGAGTCTTTTGAGGTCATTCGAACGCGAAGGAGACAGTCCCGTCATATTCTGTATGGACGGAAGTAGAGGTGTCAAACAGGCCCGTCGTGCCTTGCCGTGCCGTGCCGCTTTTCTTCTGTGCCAACCGTGCCCGTGCCCGTGCCGTCCCCGTTTACTTAATCGTGTCATGTTGTGCCGTGCCTAATCGTGCCGTGCTCATTTTTAGTCGTGCCGTGCCGTGCCATTTTTCTTCATTCGTGCCATGCCGTGCCGTGCCGTTTTGTAACCGTGCCGTGCCGTGCCGGCGCATTTACTAAATCGTGTCGGCCGAGGAACTTAATCGCGTCGTGCCGTGCCGTGCTGACCCGCTTAACCGTCTGAATCGTGCCATGTCGTGTCGTGCCCATTAACTTAATCGTGTCGTGCCGTGCCGTTTTTTTAAATCGTGTCGGGTCGTGCCGACCCTCTAACTTAATCGTGTCGTGCCGGCCCACTTAATCTTTTGAGACGTGTCGTGCGATGCCGTGCCCATTTACTTAATCGTGTCGGCCTGGCCCGCTTAATTCCTTATTTTGTTTGTATGTAAATAAGAAAAAAAAAAAAAAATTGTAATTAACTTACTCTTTTTAATTAATTGCCCGAATTGTAATGAAAATGAAATGTAATAAATTTGAATTAATTGCCCGAATTGTAATGAAAATTAATTTCTTGCTAGATAGCGCGCGCGCACGAGAGAGAGAGAGAGATGCAAAACTAGGCTGCATTTTTTTATTGAAACAAAAAATATAAGTCTCAAACATTAAATCTTACAACTTTGTCTTTATTCCGAATAAAAAATAAGTACCAAAAAAATACAACCTACAAACCTAAAACAACAATTACAAATAAGTATAAAAATGTTGAAATTGGCCTTGCACACTAGTTTCTTGAATCTTCGGGCCTTCTGCAATTTTTTGAATCTTCGAACCTGTCATTCAGTAACTTATTCCAAAACAACAATCAACTAACAAAGTAAAAAATATATATATATGCAACAATTAAAGAATGGCTCAGATACTCTGTAGGGTTGCAACATTAGTTGCCAAAATTGACCTTCTAATGTTGTCCCGCCTATAACTTGTTCCAAAACAACAATCAACGTGTATCATCATAGCCAATAAAACATCCATAATAGCATAAATAGGGTAGCAACATTAGTTGCCAAATTGACCTTCTAATGTTGTCCCCGCCTATAACTAATTCCAAAACAACAATCAACGTGTATCATCGTAGCCAATAAAACATGCATAACAACATAAATACAGTTGTAACATTAGTTGCCAAATTGACCTTCTAATGCCCACAAATGCCCATATTTCACACAAAACACAACTGCCCAGATTTCACACATGCATAACACAAATGCCTAGATTGCACAAACTGCCCAGATTTCACACATGCATAACACAAATGCCCAGATTTCACACAAAACTGCCTAGATTGCACACACAAACTGCCCAGATTGCACACACAAATGCCCAGATTTCACACAAAATTGCCTAGATTGCACACACAAACTGCCCAGATTGCACACACAAACTGTCAAGATTGCACACACAAACTGCCAAGATTGCACACACAAATCGCCGGATTGCACACAAAGCGCCCGATTACAAACAAAGCCCGATTGCACAAACTCCCCAGTTGCGCACAAACCTGCCCAGTTGCGCACAAACCTGCCCAGATTGCACAAAACTGCCCATATTGTACACAAAACTGCCCAGATTGCACAGATCTCACAGGGCTCAGGTTTGTCAATTCATCATTGCCCCAAACTGAATTTGGTTAATTAGAACTAATACACAAGTGCAATGAAAGCATTAACTTAGGCTCATCAAAATCATCATTGCCCAATACTAAAGTGCAATCTGGGCAGTTTGTGTATGCAATCTGGGTAGGCTCAGTACTTTGAATAAGGGAATACACGGGCTTAGTCATTATCAAAGGAATCATAAGCGAATAAACTGGCTGCAACTTAGTTGCCCTGCCAGGAATCATAAGCGAATAAACAAAGTAACATCACAGCCCTGAAAATCACAAGTAAATAAGTAATGGGCTCAATTCATCATTGCCCTAAGTAACCAGTCACCACCAGTCACCACAACCCCAATCAATAACCCTAAATCACCATACACCAGCGCCACACACACACACACATCCACAATCCAGTAACCAAATGCCCAGAAAACTGTAACCATATCTTGCAATAGACAGAACACCAACAACTATAGAACATGTCACAATATCACAACACAATTGGGCTCAGATCTATACAGAAATGCACATGAATGCAACATTAAGTTGTCATTAAGACCTTCATAAGTTGCCACACAATCACTTAAGTTTGCTTTTACTTATTATCGTCATAGCCCATAAATAATAGCACAATGCAAGTATGCAAGTGCAACGTTATGTTGCCATTAAGGCCTTCATAAGTTGCAAACTTGCACACCAACAACTTTACACACACCACTTGGTTACAGTTTTCTGGGCATTTGGTTACATAGCAAGAGTAAGATAGCACCTGGAATGCAACATAAAGTTGCAGCAGTATTAGCTTCCTCAAAATCTTTTGAGAAGTCAGATATAAACAGTCCCTAAGGACTATCTATATCAGAGATCTCATAATAATCTCTGAACTCATCTTTAGCCTCATACTTCTTAATTCCAAGACGTGCATCCTCCCAATCTTTCAAGCATATCAAACAATCCAAAATGTCCGCAGCCAACCGGCTTCTCCTCTCATCCAACACTCTATTACCTGCACTAAAAGTAGATTCAGAAGCAACTGAAGAGACAGGAGGTGTTAGTACATCACTTGCCATGATTGAAAGAATGGGAAATGTCCTTTCATTTTTTTCCCACCAAGCTAAGATATCCAAATTATTTGGAGTGTCTAGAGTAGTAAGACAATCCATATCTAAATACATAGAAAGTTTGGTGCTTGAAACTAAATTTCTTCCTCTACTTGAAAGCAAAGACCAAGATGGGTCATTGCTAGTTGGATTAGATGGTGAAGGAGCAACATTAGTTGTAGAAGATGCAAATTTAGACTCATATGAAGCATATATAGATCTCACAAGTAATGTCACATCAGAAGTAGAAGTAGAAGTAGAAGGTAATGTAATATCTAAATTACTAGCAATCCCATCTAAGAGCAAGACAACACCTTCTATCTTAATCCTTGGGTCCATTACTGCAGCTATAATAAATATTTTAGGCATGTCCTCAAAATATTTTTTGAATTTTGTTTCCATATCTAAAATTGCATCTACAAAATGTGCTCTATATCTGTATTGAAAAAAGTTGAGACTAATATTATACAAGTTATTGAGCACAATACAAGAAGTAGGATAATAAGAACCAGAACAAGCACAAGTAGCAGCATAAAAAACTTCATATACTCGAATGCAATGTTCCAATCAGCTTGAGTTAAAGTACAATCACCATACTTCGCATTGACATAAGAAGTAATAACATCAACATGTTTCACACAAGATTTTATCATAAGATATGTCGAATTCCAACGAGTTTTCACATCAGTTTTCATTTTCCTTGGTTTCACATTGAAACTAGCACACAACCCTTCAAATTCTTGGGTCCTAGGTTGGGAAGTAGATATAAAAAGAATTGCATCTCTAATTTTATCTATTTATGCTCCTATATGTTTCAAACCATCTTGCACAACTAAATTAATGATATGCCATACACATCGCCTATGGAAAAATGTACCAGCATGAGGAGTAGACAAATTTCGTTGGAATAAATCAATAGCAGCAGTATTAGCAGTATGGTTATCAAATGTAATACTAAAAACTTTATCAACAATATCATACTCCCTAAAAACACCATTTATACATTGAAAAATCTGATTAGCATTATGAGGATACTCCATCAAACGGAAAGCAATGATTTTTTTATGCAAAATCCAACTAGAATCTATATAATGAGCAGTCACAGCAATATATCCAAAATTATTGTTACCACTCCACAAATCAGAAGTAAAAGAGATTGTACTACCAATTTGACTAATTTCAGTAATCAAATTTTTACGAACTTCAATGAAAGCTTTCAAACAATCAGTTCTAGTAGTATTTCTAGAAACTTTATAAAAAGAAGGATTTACACTAGTTTGCATGAAATGTTCAAATCTAATATCATCACCAAAAGTGAATGGCTGCTCCGCTGCAGCTACATAAAGGGCCAATCCATGTCTCATTTTAGGTTTTGTGTATACGAAATTACAAACAGCAGTGCCACTACTATCACCACCAACTACGCCAATTTCCTCTTTATGTTTATTCCTAAGATGCCTCTCAATATGCCCCGTGCCACCACTACTACCGCAAGAATAATGGTTTGAACAATAATTACACACACCTCTCATTCCTATATCAACCCCTTCTTTGGTTTTGTAATGTTCGTCAATTTTGGCATGATTCCATACCCATGAAGTGCGACCCCTTTTCGCGCCAATACGTTGTGTAGATGTCGAACCTGAACCTACAGTGTTTGAAGCGGCTTCACCTATGGAACTAAGTCCATGTGGTGGTGAAAATATAGGAATATGTGCTAGTGGATCTTGTGACTCATCAGAGTCTGAATTAGGGTCGTTTGGGCCATGTGTAAAGTCTATATGAATTTGTGCCATAATAAATCACAGAGTAACAACACAGATAAGTAGATAACAAATAATCACAAACTAACAGCTCAGAAAACAAACAAATAATCACAGAGTAAGCACAGTAAACAAATAATCACAGAGTAAGCACAGTTACCAAGCACTGAACCAACAGCACAGTTACCAAGCACTGATTTAGGGTTTCGATTTGGGGTTGTGGTGGTGGTGATTTAGGGTTTCGATTTAGGGTTGTGGTGATGGTGGTGACTGGTGGTGGTGGTGGTGGTGACTGTCGGTGACTGGTGGTTATTTAGGGTTTCGATTTGGGGTTGTGGTGATGGTGGTGATTGTCGGTGACTGGTGGTGATTTAGGGTTTCGATCTGGGGTTGTGGTGATGGTGGTGATTGGTGGTGGTCGGGGTGGTGACTGGTGATGACTGGTGGTGATTTAGGGTTTCGATCTAGGGTTGTGGTGATGGTGGTGACTAGTGGTGGTGGTGGTGGTGACTGGTGGTGGTTGTGGTGACTGGTGATGACTGGTGGTGATTTAGGGTTTCGATCTGGGGTTGTGGTGATGGTGGTGACTGGTGGTGGTGGTGGTGGTGGTGACTGTCGGTGACTGGTGGTGGTTGTGGTGACTGGTGATGACTGGTTGTGATTTAGGGTTTCGATCTGGGGTTGTGGTGATGGTGGTGACTAGTGGTGGTGGTGGTGGTGACTATCGGTGACTGGTGGTGGTTGTGGTGACTGTCGGTGACTGGTGGTGGTGGGGGTGACTGTCGGTGACTGGTGAGAGAGAGAGAGAGAGAGATCGACGATCGGTGAGGAGAGAGAGAGAGAGATCACTGTGGATGAAGAGAGAGAGAGAGCCGTTTTAGATTAGGGTTGCAACAGTAAGATTATATTTATAGTAAGTATACTATTTAGTGTGTTGAGTCACACATCCCATCTATGCACCCAACGGTAAAATTTGCCGTAAAATTGTACTACGCGAGGGTTTTTAGAGTCTTTTTCTTCGAATCGGAACCGTCTACATTTTGCGTGGGAGTGATTATATCCTCTGTGCAAAAAATCAAGTAAATTAATTATCACTAAGTACCTGATCGAATAAGACAAAATTTTGGTTTACAATAAATCAACGTCCCGATTAAAAGGATTTGAATACCCGATAGTCTTCAAATTTGGCGAGAGTGATTAAAAAAGCAATACAAACAATGTGAACGGTTTGGATCGTCATAATTATGTTGAGATCGCGTGTCTAGCGTACATTACCATATAGCATAACATATTTGTTCATAACCAAGTTAGTTCGATGTATATGATCAAAAGGCAGGTGCATACTCGATTTCTCAAATGTTCGATCTAAACCGTTATGGTTTCATATCTTATCGATTCTATCATTTTTCCCGAAAACGGTGGCTATCAAATGTCGGCAACCATCTGATCGGATCAAATTCGGTGCATTTAAGAGCAATAATGTCCTATAATGCATGACTCGGCGAACATTAGAGCAATTTTTTTCGTATCGGAACCATCTAGATTGCAAGTGGGAGTGATTATATCCTCCATGCAAAAAATGAATTGATTTAACTATCGTTACGTATTTGATCGAAGGACACAAATTGTCGGTTGATAATAAATCAACGTCCCTGATGAAATGGTTTTCAATACCCGATGGACTTCAAATTTGGCGAGGGTGATTAAAATAGCAAAACAAACAAAGTGAACGGTGTGGATCGTCATAAATATGTTGCGATCGTGTGGCTAATGCATAATATAATCAAAAAATTTTACAAAACAATATAACATATTAATAATTTAACATATTATGTAATTATAAAAATTCAATTTTGAACTATCAATTCAAAAATCAAATATTTCATTTTAATTATTAAAAAATTATTTTTCATTTTTTCTTCAATTTAATTTATGTTATAAATATTTTTTCAAAATTTATATTTTTGTTATCAAAATTTAATTTTTATTTCACCCCTAAGTTTTTTCATTTATGTTATTCAAAAATTCATTTTTAATTTCCCTCATTTTTTCCTTATTATGGCATTTGGCAACTTAATTTATTTAATAAAATTAAATTTTTGATTTATTATGTATTTATCTATTTTTGCGAAGTCCATTTATTTAACTAAAATTTATTCACATATTTCATTTTTTTTCCCAATTTTTTCCCCAAATTTTTTCCCCTCAAAAAATTCATTTTAATTATTAAAAATTTTATTTTTCATTTTTTCCTCTTTTTCAAATAAAATTTAATTTATTTAATAAAAATGTTTTTCAAAATTTATATGTTTGTTATCAAAATTTAATTTTTATTTTACCCCTAAGTTTTCACTTATGTTATTCAAAAATTCAATATTAATTTCCCTCATTTTTCCTTATTATGGCATTTGGCAAATTAATTTTTTTAATAAAAATGTATTTTTATTTATTTATTATGTATTTATTTATTTTTGTGAAGTCCATTTATTTATTTAAAATATATTTTTAAAAAATCCTTTTTTCCCTCTTTTTCCCCCCCTTATTTGGCAAGTGCATTTATTAAATTCTAACTATTATTCAAAATTTTATTTTTATTTTACCTCTTTTTTTTTCTTCTTATTATGGCAAGTCCATTTATTAAATTCTAATTATTATTCATAAATTCATTTTTAATTTCCATCTTTTTTGTTTTCATAATTATGGCATTTGGCAACTTCATTTATTTAATAAAAATGTATTTTTTATTTATTATGTATTTATTTATTTTTCTAAAGTCCATTTATTTAATGAAAACTTATTCAAAATTCATCTCTCTCTCTCTCTCTCTCTCTCTCTCTCTCTCCGTGATATATTGCGTAATTACAAAAAAAATATTTTTCACCTATCAATTCAAAAATCAAAATTTTCACTTTTATTATTCAAAAAATCATTTTATATTTTTCCTCAATTTTTGAAATAAAATAATATTTATTTTTCCTCATTTTATTTTTTATTTTCCCTCATTTTTTTTTTATTTTCCCTCATTCTTTTCGTTATTATACCATGCCGTGCCCGTGCTGTGCCCATCACACTACCGTTTCGTGCCCGTGCCGTGCCAGACTAAGACCGTGCCGGGCCCGTGCCGTGCCAGACTAAGACCGTGCCGTGCTTGATTAAGTCTGTGCCGTGCCACGCTAGGCCAACTACCGTGCCGTGCCCGGGCCGTGCCCACCCATTTCGTGTCCGTGCCCGTGCCCCCTCAGACCGTGCCGTGCCCAACTTTTACCGTGCCCAAACCGTGCCCGTGCCGGGCCGGCAAGGCCCATTTGACACCTCTAGGCGGAAGTTATGTTCATCTCGAAAGTCGAGGCCTGCTTTATGGCTTTATTAAGTTTCTGATGTAATTTTTGGCTTGAAACTATAAAGAGTGAACCATAATTTGTGTTTGGGTTTCCGAACATTTTTTAGAGACCTGGAGATTAGATTTCCTGGGGTCGCATCACCGAGGTCTTGCTCTTTCCTATGAGCAACTAAACACCCTTCTAGGTGGACATGAAGCTTCCTAATAAATAGTTAACTACTAATTGTGTAGATTTTAGGTTTTGTATTTATGCTGATTGTACGACAATACCCTTCTTCATCCAATGAAATGGATTTCTGCATTTTCTATCTATTTTGTGTTTGCGTTATAGGTTTCAAATTCCCTCTGCCCCTTTTTAATTGTTGGATTGTCCCTTGATAAGTGTGTTCTGAAACGTTGATGGTTAAAAGTTTAATTTGTACAATTATATAGTTTTGCTCTTTTGAAAAATTAATAGGCAAAGAGTTAATAGGTAAAAGTGGAGGATGATTTTAGAAAGTGGTGGTAAAAATTGATGTAAAATGTGAAAAGTAGAGGTAAAAGTTCGATGTGAAATGAGTAATGATAATATTTCTTTAATAAGTTGGATTTACGAAGCAATACACTTAAAAAATAACGAAGGAAGTACAGGTTATGCAATGATTTTCTTCATTTGTGATTGGGATGGTGGGGTTAAATTATGCCCGTAGAACAATTTTACATTTTGTAATATTTTTTTACACACTTTTATATGATTTTCAACACATGTACTGATTACACTTTGACAAACCTTAACGGTAATTGAGTGGACTGATTTTAACATTTTTCTTATTAGAAAATACAAAACAGGGACGGAAAGATAAGAGATGATTCTTGATGTTTATTCTACTACAACAAATGACTTTTCCAAGTCATGGCTTGCTTTATGGAGTACCAGGAATATAGCCATGAGTAACCAAAACTCACATTGGTATCGCAACGGAACCAACACGGAAAGACTCTTTTCACATTGTTTCCAAGTCTTTTTCGCTTTATGGAGTCTCTCTTTAAGGGAAGACTCGTACGTGTCACCTTGCTAACTCATTGTTACTTCTTTTTTTGGTCTCCACTTATATATATAAATAACATATTAATCAATATGCTTATGTACCACCCTGAGATATCAACAAAAATAAATTATTGTTTTTTTTTTTTGAGAAATAGGAAGAAAATATTATTAAATAAAAACTACCGGCCAAAAAACCGGATGCACACAAAACCACTGGCTACAAAACTACCTAAAAAAAAAAGGCCAAACAAACAAAAAAAAAAACAATAATTTCTTTCGTTATTGGTTACGATGAAAAACTCTCTCTGCTTGCAATTGCAAACCTTTTCAAATGAGAAAGCGCCTCTATTATCATTGTGATGAAAAACTTTGTTTGGCTAAAAAATTCATGCTTTACATGTCATAGGGGTGTTTCCAGTAACTGTTTAATCAAAGCACATTTCGGATTAGAGACAAAAGTTTAACATGTATAGTCTAGGACGGAGCCATTATTGCGATTCTGATGTGGTATTTAAAAATCAATATTCTCCTTCCCTTCATTCCACAAAGATAGTCTATTATAAAACGACGTACAATTTTTTGATAAAAATATCAATTAGTTCTTTAATGTTGTGTCAATAAATGTAAGAAATCATCCACAGAAGTGCTTATGTTTGTATCTGAAAATTATAGGTTTTGTGACAGTAGATTATCTTTTAGGGCAAAGGGAGTAATATCAAAGAAAAGGTACATAAGTGTTCTAAAATTAATTATTTCTAATGCCTGAAAGAATACACATTTTTATAGGTTAATTACTTAATTATCCATCAACATAGTTGACATTCAAAAATTATATACTTTCATTTATTAATCACTCATTAATATATGTTTACTACTAAAATATTACAAGCGTTTTAACATTGCTCTTACAAGACAATTAATTTTCTTTTCTCTGGACCCGAGGGTGAAACATGCCACCTCCGCTTCTTGAGCTGCGCTTCTATAGTACTATAAATTTGGGAATCTAGAATAAGCGGAAGAGTATTTTTTTTCGGACTTGTGAATTATAAATTAAGTTGTAATAACTATGAAACATTTGTAGTAAAAGCTGAAAATGACCTTCGAAATAACTGATAGCCCAAAAGTGTTAGAAAACCTATAAAATTACTTTGGAAATTTTAAACAAACACACAAATGACCAATCATGCAAGGGGAAAAAAAAATAAAAGAAGAAAGAAGAAGGGCGTGTGATGTGGTTGCACCCTTCTTTATCTTCCGTGTTTCATTGAAGCCAAGCAAGTCGCACAAAATGACAAGGGCCCTGTTTGTTTCCCAGTTTAGTTTCAGTTTTAGTTTTGATGACATCATCATTTCCCTCATTTCTCGCTCTATCTCTCTCCACTCATTACACCTGATGACATCATCAAAACTAAACTAAACTATCTAACCAAACATAGGTCACTTCAAAGGCTAAATATTTTCGATTGTGTTGCAATAATTTTAGGAGGCATACCCAATTTTATGATAGAGTGGATTTGGTTTGTACATTCATCAATTTCCCTTAAATTTCCAAGTAATGTGTGAATTCCATCTCGACTTTGAACACACTCCTTTGAAAACCAACCCCGGTCCTTCAAAATGGTAAACATTTCAGTTTCAAAGCAAGTCCATTTTTCAAATCTGAAATTAATTAAACTAGTTGGAGTTTTTCTGAGTGCCGCTTCTCTATAATCGAGAATTCTACTTTTCCAGTCATCTATTGCATGCAGGACAAATACATTGAGCAATTCAACAAAAATACGTCCATGACAAAGTATAATATGCTAGCTTGTATATATCCTTCTACGTTAGATTGAATACGATGAAAAAGTGAAAGACCTAATGTTTGAGGCGCTTTACTGGCAAGTTATCTGAGTTTGAGTCTAAGAGCTGTATTTGCTGTTGCATCCATCTTATAGCTCTCAATTAAATTGTAGAAACAAAAAAAAAACAAAGCATAATTAACCAACAAAGCAAAACTATACATACACCACTGAATGGCTTGACTGTCTTAGAAACTCCAAAAAAGCAATTCTAGCTGAGTTTATTCTATTGCTCACAAATAGTATTAGCATAAGGCTACAACAATAGATGATTACAGTCATCTATCACAATATTCACAAACCAAAGACAATGCATTTGACTCAATTGGATTCAGAAATGATCTCTAACATACTGCTAAAAGGCCTTTCCCCCATCTTTCCCCTTGTAGTTGACTGATTGGTTGTAGAAAAGGGATTCGGGGGCATGGCCAAAGTTTCTCCATCTCCCTCAAGCATTTGAACCACTGTTTTCATTGAGGGCCGGTCTCCTGGGTACCACTGGATGCTCCAAAGTCCTACAATTGTTAGCTTCTTAATAATCTTGGCATCTCCCCCTTCCTCAACTTCATTGTCATTTAATTCTTCGCGATTTAAACGATTATAAATCCATTCGGGAAAGTAAACTTCCTCGCTATTGTCTGCTTTACGAACATCAACATTCTTCTTCCTCCCTCCAACCATTTCAAGCAACAACATTCCAAAACTATAAACATCTGACTTGTGTGACACGTTGCCAAAGTTCCCGGAGAACACCTCTCCGGTGCAATATAACCCACGGTTCCCCTAGCAAACATCATGGATACAACACTTTGGTCTTTTGAGCACAACTTGGCTAGCCCAAAATCGAGACTTTTGGAATGAAATTTTCGTCTAACAAGATGTTATGAGGCTTAATATCAAAATGAAGGATTCTTTGATCACACCCTTGGTGAAGATATTCAATTCCTTTGGCTATGCCTAGAGCAATGTCTTGGAGCTTCTCCCAACCAAGTGAAGCTTTTTATGATCGATGATATGAACTTGTCTAGAGAATCATTTGGCAAGTACTCAGACAAGTGCTTTTTTATACCCATCAAAGTGACAATATCCGACCAAACGAACCACATTGATGTGGTGGATCGTACCTATCGTTCCCACTTCGTTGATGAAGTCATCGCCATTTCCTGTGAAATTGTTGAGGATCTTGGCTGCAATAGGAACATCAATGGAAAGCTCTCCCTTGTAAACGGTTCCATAACCTCCTTGGCCTAGTTTGTCCTTGAAATTTTGAGTAATTTTCTTTATCTCGGCATACGTGTACCTTGTAGGCTTGAGAGCTCTGTAATTCTCCAAAAACCTTTCAACCTTTACTTGATCCTCTTTCTTTAAATAGCTTAATCTACCAGCAAAATATGTAGCTATGACAAGCACAACAAGAAGAAAAATGCTAGGTGGGACCAAATCTGCAAGTTTAAACAAACAAATTATTAAGGTAATGTAGAGAAAAAAGATGGGAGGAAAAAAAAAAAACAGACAATCACCCGTAACAAGTGAGCTTTTCGTTCCACCATGTTTGCTTTTCGTTTCACCTGCATAAGATCATATAAATACACCATTCAATTAATCATACATGGGTATTCATTATAAGATGAAACAACTTTAATTTTTCCATGAAGTTGCTAAGATCCAAGCTCTGTCAGTCGATATTTGCAGAGGCGAATACAATGGCACAAGCATTACCTAGTCTAGTCCCTAATCCACCAGTAACAAGCGGGATTTTCATTTCCCGGCCAGTATAAAATCATATTCAAAGCCACCAGTCAATTAATCAAACATGGGAATTCCTCCCAACCGGCAACTACTGTAAGTCGTGTATTCAACCGATTACTTAAGTACGTAGTTAAATACTCCCTCCATCCGGATTTGTTGGTTCATTTTGGGGATTCCAACGTTTTTTCCATTACATTGAGTTTGTTAATTTCCTATTTTATCATTAATCCCTCCATTTAATACTCCTTCCATTCCAATTTGATACTCCACTACGAAACTACGTGCAATTTTCAAATTAAAAAATAATGTAGTTGCAAAAATTATTTTTTTATCAATATGTATCTTGTTTGATAGATCTCATTGAGAACTTTAATACGAAAAAAATTAAAAAATGTGAACACATTATTTAAAAAAAATTAGTTTTTGTGTTGTTATTTTAAGTTTTAGAAAAGGGCAAAAAGTAAAATTTTCATACTTTATCTTTGACTTTTGAAAATGACAAAACATTTTAAAACTTGAAAATATATGTTTGAGGACTAACAAATCCGGACGGAGTGAGTACAATATTTTCATTTCAAACCTAAAAATCTTTAAATAAGTGAAGAATTTTATTTTGAGCTTTTCAATTAATTGAAAAAGCAAATAAAATGAAAATGCGAGGAAAAGTGAAGTAGATATTCTTTCTTTTTCGTCTGAAGGATGAGATGATGAGAAGTACCTGGTGGTGGCTTAGGGATGATGCCATAGCATTCGGTTTCATAAATCTTGCTGTTACTGGCACTACTCAGTCTGCAATACCTGCCTCTTTCTTCACATTCCGGACAACCTACTGGTTTTTCCCACCTGGCCGTATGGCCATCAGGAAGGTAACTTATATTTGTACATGGGACTGATGGAATGGTAGACATCTTTGTGCAATTCAAAAGGTTTGGCGTGATATAATCCCAATTCATCAAGTAGAGGTTGTGACCTGGACCGCTAAGGCATGGGAGTGGTACATAATAAGATGAATCTGCTAAGGAGGACGAACAATTGAATTTGTAATAGTCACAGGGAGTACCGTCGTCCCAGACTGGTGGTACTAGGAAGGGAGAGGTACTGTAGAATATTAAGCTTAGGTTGTTTTGATGTTGAAAACAACTGGAGACCTTGTATGTTATGGACCGAAAACGGTAATCGATGCTTGTGACCACTCCCTTGCCAGAAAATGGGATATCAACCAGGGTTTCGTTGGCGTTGGTAGGAGAGCAAGTTAGAGCAAAGCCAGGCCTATAGCCACAACGGTCTGGTTGATGATCCTTTAGCCAGAACGGGAATCGAATTTCTGGGCCCTGTCCGCACTTCTTGGGCTTGCACTCATCATCCTGATCAACGTGACCGTATGCTCCAGCTCCAAACCCTGCCGGCGACAAGGAGAAGAATAAGAGCAAGACAGAGATCACCATTTTGTTCTTCGTTGTCGACGATGGACTGTTGTGTAGTTCTTTCACAGCTTTATCTTCACCAACTCAAAGGACCCTCTAATATCTTCGAGGCCTGATACACACCCAGAAAACAGTGCACAGACCGGATCTGTGCCGTTCACTTTGTTTTCCTGTTATGTTTCATGTTTTCTTTTCTGGGTCTCTACACTTTCCCAATATCTTCTTTGTCAGCTGTCAAGCTGTTTGTACTGCTCCTTCCGTCTCAAATTACGCGTCTCAGGAAATATGTAATGATTGAAACAAATTTAAATGGAGAGACATAACTTTCCTACTTTGCCCTTGTATTCTATCATTTCAACACAATAATGACAACTTCTAAAGAACAGTTTTGTAAAATTAAAAACTTTTGTTACTTCTTAAAGAGACTAGCATTTTTTGGGACATTCAAAAAAGAAAAGAAGAATCACCAATTTGGGACAGAGAGGGTAGTATTTACAAATAAAATTAATTTTACAAAACAAATAAAAAAGAACTGGTATGATTTTGATGCAATTATGCAAAGCAATTGCTTGGTTTTTTTTTTTTTTTTTTTTTGTCTATCTTACATTTTTTAGTATATGCTACGTATTTATTTGTTTAATTATGCTAAATTATTAAGTGTGGTGAATAGGGCTAAGCAAGGTCCGGATCAAAAGTCATGATTTTTTGCGAGTCATGATTTTTTGAAAGTGAAATTCATGTCCGGATCAAAAGTCCTACGATCCGGTTCTAATCCAATACGTGGGTCACAATTATGGTTTTAGGCACGGATTGCATTCCGTAAGGAAATAAGCAACTAACAAGAGAGAAAAAAAAAAAAAAAAAGAACTAGCAAGGAAAATCCAGTTTCTCAATTCTAGATTCAAGGTTCAAGTGCATTGCATAAACAATTACATTAACGTAAAATAGTATAGATATGCAAATATATTGCATTAAAGTAAAATGCTAAAATAGTAGTAATTTATAGATAATAAATATCTCACTATCCTTTCGATTAATTCATTCAAAGGAAATTAATGGATCTAAAATCATGAGATTTTTTTCGTTTTGAATTCCCGATTCACCAGATTTTTTGTGCAGATCTAATTGTGAATTTTTTTTTTAAATAACATACTCAAGTTCTGTGATTGAGAGGTGTGCGAGTTGAATACCCTGTAGACTAACCCGTGATAAATGGTCAATTGAAGCCATGTTAATCCGCAACATTCATTATCCTCTCTCTCTCTCTCTCTCTCTCTCTCTCTGATTTCTCGCTCTTTCACCTTCCTATGGCAAGCAGAACGCTTCTCCTCAAAACCCTTATTAGTCTTCTTGTTCTTGGTCTTCTTGTTCTTGTTGTTGCCCTGTTTTTGAGAGATTCCACCTGTGTCTCCTCTTGTGGAAATATCCCTAACATCCGCCATCCATTTCGAGTGAAAGGAGACCCAGATAACTGCGGGAAAAAGGAATACGAACTGGAATGCGACAACAATCGTCTTCTACTTAACTTATTTTCCTCTGGAAAATACTACTCTGAAAATGTCCAGGCAATCAACTACAACAACTATACAATCCGAATTGTCGATGTTGGCTTACAACAGGGAAATTGCTCCTCCCTCCCTCTTTATTACTTATCGGATCTCAACTTCACTACTGATGACCCAAAACCATACTCTTTATGGATATACGGAATTTCTTTTGATGGGTCATTCCAATGGGATGATTCAACCCCACCGGAAGTGGCTGTAGCAGCATGGGTAGATTGCGAAAAGCCAGTAAAGAAATATCCATCATTCACGGACAGTAGATGTATTGGAAAAGCTGCTGCTTCTTCTTCACTCTCCTCCGGGGAAAAGAGACACTATTCGTACTTTTTGTTCGGGAACTTAAGCCTTTCAGATGTGGTGGATCACTGCAAAATTGATGAGATACTAGTGACAACGTTGGGGTTGCCAGCTGGTGAAAATGAAACAAACATCTCCTTCTCGGATTTCCACAGCAGATTGGAGTTTGGGTTTGAGCTTTCCTGGCTGTCCTTTCCCTGTGAAAAATGCCGAGGCGCCGATTGCGTCGTTGGGTCTAATTACAAAGTCACTTGCTGGAAGGTGACCTACGACGACAGCACCGCTGCGTGCCGCGACGACAAGTCCTTTCTATGTGGGTAGCATTTCTTATCTTAGGCTCTGTTTGGAACTTCTGGAAAAGAAATTAAAATTTTTCCTTTTCTTTGTCTGGTACTTGAGAAAGAGGGGAAAATTTAAAATTCCAATTCAACCTCTCTCTATTTCTCTTTAATTTTTCCATCTCATTCCTTCTTCTTCTTTTTTTCTTTTTTTTTCATTCTTCCCAAATCCAAACAAAGCCCGAATTCTGCTACGCTACAAAAGATGTAGTAGTTACTAGTTACTAATCTATTACTAAATAATTAGGAGTTTATTACCATTAAGGTCAATCACTCTTTTTTATTACCATTAAGGTCAATCACTCTTTTTGGAGGAGTTTATGTTTAGGGTGCACTTTCCTGTAATAGTGTTTTATTGGTTTAGGAACTTTCATAGGGTACCCTAAATTTAGATCGTACATTTTGAATTTAGAATTTAGCACTTTCATAGGGTACCCTTGTTGAGTTTTATGGCCCAGATTTCACACCACTAAACACACGCACACGAGCAATCAATCGCGAGAGAATCACACACAAAATTATGGAGAGAAAATTTCACTATGTATAAATCACCATATACAAAGCTACAAAAACTCTCACCCTTGTGTCTCTCTCTCACTCTCCTGCTCTCTCCTCACACATATACACTGCACACACTTACTAAAATGAGTAAACCCTAGAGCAATAAGAGAAAACACACAATCTGGGCCCTCTGGCCCAATGGGATAAACAGAGGTGGACCCAAAACAACCCTCTTAGGTTTAAGCACTTTTATAGGGTTCTTTTCCTAGATTTAGGTATTTTCACAGGATACCTAGGGTTTAGGTTTAGAGTGGACTTTCCTATTATAAGGTTTTAGTAGTTTAGACATTTTCATAGGGCCCTAAAGTTTAGGTTTAGGCACTTTCTAAATGAGGATTCTTAGGATTTGGCACTTTCACAAGGGGTTCTCTAAATTTAGCACTTTCATACGAAAATGTTCCAAATTTAAAATGTAAAATTGAAAAAAAAAGGGGGGGGGAGAGAGAGAGAGAGAGGAGTTTTTGGTGCATTTTCTAAAATTGATGGAACTTGACGTGCACATCCTGAAAAACTGGACATGCCCGTGCTTTTCCCAATAATTGAGGCTATATGGAAAGAGAGATGTTAGGTAAATATCTACTGACAACAACTCCAACCACAAGCCTCTCACGTTTACTTGAGCCCTACACATAAAAATTTGGGGCCTACACACAGGGCAGGGGGCCTTAAAAAAATCCTTCATCTTATGCATTTTGTTCCTATCTCACGTATACGAAACAAAACTGTTTAAATAAGTTTCTGATGCTTTCTATTTGAGAACATAATTCACTCTCTCAAAAACTGCAGGTCGCTTGAAGATGATTTTCTGGAGTAAGTGATCACTTGTCTCATTTCTTTTCTACCCTCTTTTAGTGCACACTGTGTAATACAAATGTTTGTCTTTTTTTTTTGGCAATGAAGAGTGTCCCGATAAACCGGATTAATTTTATTACCACAAGTATCCCTGCAACGGTCAATTTTGTGTTACATAATAGAGGTTCGATCTAGGTGAATTTTGTTTTCTATTTAGATAACTCGGACATCAAGCGTAGCTTACGCACACCTCAACTAATTATAGGAGACCAATCCCACCGTCGGCTAGGAGGGGCTCAATTACTTAAAACCGTGACAAAACTCCTTATGGACTGGCCGTACGAGAGTTAATAGAACTTGACAGGTTTTGATGCCGTCTTCATTACATACCATTTTTTTTAATACATGGTCAATGGCAATGGCATAGCCAGAAAATTTGGTCAGTGAGGGCACAATTCTACTTTTGTTGTGAAAAAAATCCTTTTTAAAGAATCTATCATGTCTTAATTTTGATTTGAAATGATTCTCGCTTGACTTATATGTACCTTTAACTAGCCTATTTAATTATACTCCTTGGCTTCCAAGGGGGAGGTCTAGGGTCCATAAAAATGTAGTTTCGAGGCAAAAATTCAGTGATTTGAGACTTGTTTGTGAGTAATTAGTTATTCAGCAGCTCTGGGGCATCGCCATGTGATGCCCTAACTCCCTTCTCCACTTTTTTTTATTGGCCTTCATCACATATTCAGATAAAACACATAAATTTAGTCTTGAGTCCTACATAAATATGCGCAGTAGAATTATATTATAACACCAACTAATTAATGACGCTCCAAGAGCACTAAAAAAAGTTGATGTACCAATTTATATTTTTTTACAAAAAAGCAATTAATAATAATAAATTCCTCCCAAAAATCTAGTGTGGGCACAGACACCCACTGGTCCACATGTGGCTCCGCCACTGGTTAATGGTAGCCATGCATAATTTTCTTTCGCCTTACATGTATAGGCCTTTTTTTTTTGGACGTGGAGGTGCTTTTTCTTAACAAACCTTACATGTATAGGCCCTTTTGTTTTTCTGGACGTGGAGGTTCTTTTTCTTAACAAAAACTCAGGTCTCAAAACGGTCGAATCTTAGGGTTGTGCCTGGAGACGCTATAGCCGCTCTCTAATATATACGAAACTTTTTTAGTAGATTCAAAACTTAGTCAAGAATGTGTGAAATGTGCCCGACATGTAAGTTAGATTCACTAAAAATTTAATCTATAGGGTAAACAATGCTTAAAAAAAACTATCTTTGTTAGTTGACTAAACCATAGAACATGTTTATTGCAGATTATGTCTTTCCTGGGTACAAGGTCAAGGTTGGTGGGTTCGTAATCACAGGTAAGATCTATCAGCGTTCTTTCTTTATTGCCCAAAAAACTTGAGAAAATCACTTACAAATGGATGAAGAAGGAAAATATGGAAAAGTTTGGCCACATTTGTCAGTCAATACTTTGGTGGGACATAAGGAGTTTTGGGACTGTAAATTTAGAGACTAAATTTTTCTGATCCCGTTGGCTTGGGTTATGACGTTGGGAGGGGAAGGGAAGGGATAAGGAGTCAGAAACAGGAAATCAGGAATAAATTCAGAGATTATAATAATTTTCTTAATTTATTTGCGATTCCACACACAATGTGGAAATTTGCTGCATTTTTTCAAGGATGTCCAATCTCATTTGATGCAATTCAAAAATGCAAAATGGCCATAACATATCAAAGAAAAAACTGAACCATAATTGTAGGACATTGGTGACAATGGAAAGGACCTGGAAGTTATTTTTGCATTGATTTTTTTTCCTGCTTTGTATATGGTAATATTTACTTTTCCCTGAGCAGGATGGATCCTTGGAGCAAGAACTTCATTAGGGATGTTATGCCTACTGGCCTATTTAATCTATAAGTTTATGAGAAGACATTTGTCAATGTTCGATACCGTTGAAGATTTCCTACAAAGTCAGAACAACCTGATGCCGATTAGGTACTCATACTGGCAAATAAAGAAGATGAGCAGAGGTTTCAAGGACAAGTTGGGGGAAGGAGGCTTTGGTTCTGTGTACAAAGGAAAGCTCCAAAGCGGTTATGAAGCAGCCATAAAGGTATTGGAAAAGTCCAAAGCCAATGGCCAAGAATTCATCAATGAAGTTGCTACCATCAGAAGGATTCATCATGTTAACGTGGTTCGTCTTATCGGATTCTGTGCTACGAGATCTAAACGAGCTCTTGTTTACGAATTCATGCCTAAGGGCTCTCTTGACAAATACTTATTTTCCCAAGAAGGAAACATCTCCTTGAGTTGCAAGCAAATGTACGACATTTCTATTGGAGTGGCGCGTGGAATTGAATATTTGCATCGTGGTTGTGATATGCAAATTCTACATTTTGATATCAAGCCTCACAACATTCTTTTAGATGAGAATTTCAATCCAAAAGTTTCGGACTTTGGGCTTGCGAAACTATATTCAACAGATGATAGCATGGTGTCTCTTACTGCGGCAAGAGGAACAATGGGCTACATGGCTCCAGAATTGTTCTACAAAAACATTGGACGCGTTTCATACAAAGCTGATGTTTATAGTTACGGTATGTTGTTGATGGAAATGGCAGGCAGAAGGAGGAACTTGAATGCATTCGCTGATCACACAAGCCAAATTTACTTCCCGTCGTGGATTTACGACCAGTTCAAAGAAGGAAAGGAAATCGAAATGGGAGAAGCCACAGACGAGGAGAGACAGGTGGTGAGGAAGATGGTTATAACAGCGTTATGGTGCATCCAAATGAGACCTAGCGATCGTCCTTCGATGAACAAAGTCGTAGAGATGCTTGAAGGAAGTGTTGAAGGTCTTGAAATGCCTCCTAAGCCTTTCTTGACTCCTCAAGAGATGCCAGTTGAAGATCCATGAATCATCTTATAGCCATTCTAGCAGCTTCATTGATAGAGTATTGTACTTTGGTTTATTTTCAAGGACGAAAGGTCATGATATCCTCTAAAAATAAGAATATTAGCCTAAATATTGATACAACTCGTTATCCATAATTTTGGCTTTCACATTGCTCTTTCATGAAGGAGAGAAATCTAATTTGCATTTCCAGAGTCTTAGATACATATTGTTGTGGCTTATGTATCATCACCTAAGTCTTGGAATCACATGTTCTTGCATACATTTCAATTTTATCTGGAAAATATGTTTACAAATTCACACAAAGGCCACTCCTTTAATTCATTGTTATGCGTTTGTTGATGTAATAGTATGCTTATGATGATCAATTACTAGCAAGTTGTTTTTAATTTTTGAAAATCATTGGGCTGCTCAGGACTTGTATCTTGATATATTTCGGCTTATTTTCCAGAAAATACCTCACACTAGATATTCATGTATAATTATATACGTCTTGGCTCAGATCATTTTTTCCCCAGTTTATTTTTCAGAATGCATGATGGCCTCTTTGTGAATTCTCAAGTCCCTAGTGCTTACGATATCATAAACCAAGACGTAACTAATGCTAACATTGGAAGTGGGTCTGGAGACTCAAAATTCCTCAAAAACTTAAGGGTTTTGTGTGGCTCCTACTACATGACGGGCTTCGGCGTAACTGATACTAACATTGGAAGTGGGTCTGGAGACTCAAAATTCCTCAAAAACTTAAGGGTTTTGTGTGGCTCCTACTACTTGACAGGCTTCGACGTAACTGATACTAACATTGGAAGTGGGTCTGGAGACTCAAAATTCCTCAAAAACTTAGGGTTTTGTGTGGCTCCTACTACATGACAGGCTTCCCGCAAACCAACTTAGAGCTCACAAATGTGATTCCAGTTCTAAGAATTTGGAACACCTCGTCTGGGATTGTATTAGGAACTATGGGCCTGTTTTCCTATGGGCCACCGGAGAAGGGATAGTCTTGAATGCTCTGCCCAAGATTGGAGCTCTTACAATCTGAAATCAAAGAAGAATTCCGGTAAGCATTGATGTTCCTTGGAACACTCTTTTCATTGCTATAATTAAGCAAATTTGGAAAAATCGTAGCCAAAAAAAGTTTAAACAATTTGGAAACTAACAATCGTACAAGTTTCAGAAACATCATTGCATGTTCCTCTGAAATCATTGAGGCAAAATTAAGCACAGATGGATTTTGGAATGAGGTTTAATGTCAAAGCTAGGTTCGGAGGCCTATTTCGTGATCACAATAGAGAATGGATTCTTGGTAAATATGGAAGACTCAACTGCAATTCTAGCTTGGAGACTGAGCTGTGGGGAAATTTATAGAGGTTTAACCATAATGTTGGAGAAGGGCTCGAGTAATGGTTTTTTTATTGGCAAGGCTCGAGCAATGTTAGAATTGAATCGGACTCCTCAATCGCTGTTCAATTGGTAATCGAAGTCCCCCCCGGGGGACACCCTCATCAAGTGTTAGCTGCAGACTCCAATATGTTGATGGCTCGAACAGGCGCTATTCTCAAGCATACTTACCAACAGGCCAATCAGAGTGCAAGCCGTCTTGCTAGATTGGGTGCAAAGCAAGCACAAGAGCTAGTAGTTGCAGAAGAAATGCCCCCATTTATGTCGGTTTTTGTGTTGGAAGATAGGCTGGATACCAGCTACCTTAGGGTGTAGTTTGTTTTGGTGCTATTATGTTTTCTTTCGTTTTGAAAGGTTGAAGTTCCGAAGTACCCACACACCAAAAAAAAATCATTTTAGAATCAACTCAAGACATGCATAATGCATGATCGGTAACACAAATTTGGTGTAAACCATAATTTGGCTTCATAAACGAATGACCAACGACCAATGTTGAGGAGTTGGAGGCGTCCTGCTTCACAAAAAGTGGTAGCTGGAGTATGTTTTTGAAGTACAGAGTGCATGATTCAAGATAAATAGTTTTTGAACTTCACTTTTTTCTTTTCTTTTCTCAGAAAAGAGAACATCAAAAATATTGATAGATGAAAGATGCAGTGAGCTTAATTACAGCCCCAATGAATGGGAACAACATCTAAGCTAGCCTAAGGTAGCTTATTCAAAAGAAAAAATCTACATTGCAACCCAATCTTCAATGCATTTTTTCTCGACACCATTAGGTTAATGGTTCTAAAAGAACTGCTGCCTCCACCTATATATACATGCATGCCATAAGACAGAGTTACAAAAAACAGAGCACCAAAACGCATCCAAGAAAGAGAAGAAAGATGAGTGCATCCTCTGCGACCTGTGGCATTCCCAGACAAACCTTGTACTACTACAACCACCTGGGTGTGCTGAGAACATCATGGACTGATTCAAACCAAGGAAGGAGGTTCATAGGGTGCCACAAATGGCAGATAATATTGCTCTAACCCACCTGGGCGTGTTGACGACATGGGGCCTGCAATGACATATCCCGAAAAAACCAAAAAAATAATCATCAATGGAAGACTTTTTACAAGTAAATAAACACCACGGGCCCTAGAAAGCAACAAGACATACATATTTCATGTAAAAAAGAAGACAGTGTATCAAACTTCCAGAAAGTCGAGAAAGTTTTCACTTACCGATTCCTAGGGTTTCACTCCAACACTGAATCTTGTACCACAAATCTTCTTCTTATGGTTTCGAGATCACACGGTGAGAGAGAGAGAGAGAGAGAGAGAGAGAGAGAGAGAGAGAGAGGAGTGAGGGTGAAATGAGCGATTTACGTGACAACCATCAATTTTAATGGTGAAACCAAACGGCGTGTGGGACGGGGACTAATTATACGTGGATTCATAAGTTTGGGGATGCAATAGACTTTTTTTGTATATTGGGGACCAAACTTAAAAATAAGCCGCATTATTCTCTTTCCTAGAATCTAAAAAAAGTTACCCAAAAAAAAAAAAATGAAAGCGCTTTAGTACTGATGAAAAGGTGGTGCGATGGGTAAATGTTCTCATAATTTTTTGTATTTAAAATTTTGCTTATTTGCAATTTGGTAATAAATATTTTCATTTTCCTCTTAAATTTAATTATTACTGTTTTCGTTATTTCAAATTACATTGTTGTTAGGGTAAATTTCACTGACCTCCCCTAAAGTTTCTGACAAAAATAGAAACCTCCCCTGAAGTTTCTGAAATGCCAATAACCTCCCTTACTTTATCTGACAATATACCCAAAAAAAAAAAAAACAACCCTTCTGTTTTGTCACCGTCCAATACTTGATAGAATCAGTTAATATCAGAAAATTTAGGTATTAAAATGTCCAAACTACCCTTCTTTCCACTTCTCTCTCAATCTTTCCACTTACTCTCAATCTTAATTTAGGCATTGACATGTCTTTTTACCGACATTTCTTTTTGGGAATTTTCGTCCATACTTTTAATTTCTGGTGGATTTACCTTCAATGAGTAAAGTTTGAAATATAAAATTTCAAAGAAAATAGAAAAGTTTGAAACCACAGTTTTTATCGTCTTCAGTGTCATCTAACCAGGGCCGGCTCAGACCCAAGCCTGACAAGACCTTGGGCTAGGACAACCCCCCTGGCCAGGGCAACAAAAAGGGGGAAAAAAAAAAAGTAAGTTATATATAAATATAAAAAAGTTTCCATTATGCTAACAACCGGTTGTTTGGCATGTTGGTTGTGTTGATCTTCATAGAGTTACCAACATCCGCGTGACTGGGGATCTAATCTCCCCAGAGGTGTCTGCCCCCATTTTTCTTTCCCACTTTTTGTTCAGCAAAATAAATAAAAAAAAAAGATTAGTTTGTGACTGAACCGTTTGTGTTTAAGCCAACAGAGTTTAAAATATAAAAGACCCAAAATGACAAAATACATTTCATCCAAAGCCCAAATGGAAAAAACACATTCATCCATTCTGTTTTATTGAATTCTTTTTAATGTTTGGACCTTAGAAGGGGTAATATTCTACTCCTCCTCATTAACTATTGGAGTTTATAACTATTAAATTTTTTTTAATGTTATTCAAGCTAAAAACGTAATAACCTCAATTTTGTTTTGTTCCTTGTATTTTATTTTTTTTTGACTTACTAGTATGCGGGCAACTAAGCTCAGGGTTCGGTTAGGGTAATCTAAACGTCAGGGCCGGCCCTGCATCTAACTTGTTAACTTAATTTTATTTTTTATTTTTTTACTAATTTCTTAACAATATGATCCCAAAAATTTTGAGGAAAAGTTTAACGAAAGATAACTT
The DNA here is from genome assembly GCA_016920895.1 of Vaccinium myrtillus. Lineage (NCBI taxonomy): Eukaryota > Viridiplantae > Streptophyta > Magnoliopsida > Ericales > Ericaceae > Vaccinium > Vaccinium myrtillus. Next base: position 16,793,887 of record CM029273.1, read on the forward strand.
AAAAGTAAATACTCTATACTAACCGAATGTAAGAACGAAGGGGAAGACGGACAAAGCTTCATTGCTAGCCGAAGTGATACAAATCGCTCGCCGCTGATCGGTGAAAGTCATGCTCTTCAAAATATTGTTCAGATGATAGAATTCCTTGGGGCTTTCCGAGAACATTGCTACTCTGTCTGGTTGATTCTCAGGTAGCTGCTTTCATTTGGGGCTTTTACATATCCACGAACATCGTCTCTAAGCTATTTATTTGGGGCTTTTTCTGGTTGATTATGATCTTATTGGGTGTAATTCTGGTATCCAAGTAAGATACGGATCACTTTCTGTTGGGTGTGGTCCTCCGCGTTCTATCTCACCGGATTAATTTCCGGGGGGTGTAAGGGGAGAGCTTCGCGTCCTATTTCGCCGGATTAATTTCTGGTGAAATGTAAGGACCGGGAGCTTTGTTACCACTTTCTATATCTTTGATTTGAAGCTAGGGTTTGATTTACTTAGTTCTCCATGGCGCTTAATCAACCAGCTAATGTTTTCGTGGATAATCTTCCACCATTAATCAGGAAAGTTTGGGTATACAATTTGTTCACAAAATTTGGGAAAATCAAGGAGATATTCATCCCGAACAAGAAAAGTAAAATCACAAACCAACAATTTGGTTTTGTGAGGTTTTACAGCATAAAGGATGCAGATTCAGCCATCAAGCAAATTCACGGACAATGGTTTTGGGGTAAAAAATTGGTGGTTCATATGGCAAAATTTGGAATCAGAAGCAACAGCAGCACAAAAAGTTGGTGTATAGAGTGAAGAATCCCAATCCCATCAACAAGCAAAAAGAAGTTATTCAGCTACAGCAGCACAAAAAGTTGGCGTACAGAGTGAAGAATCCCAATCCCATCAACAAGCAAAAGAAGTTATTCAACCGAACTATGGGAATCCTGAAACCCATATATTCAGGAGTGCTGGAAAATGAACTATCCAATTCAACACACAGAAAGTAACGATTCAACCAGCTGTGGGAATGGGTGGTTATACGGAAGCGCAATTGCAAAAATCAGAAAATTACTTTCACCCAAAGAACTGGAGGAAGTGTTTGAGAAGGAAAGCATCCTTATATATAAGATCAAAGCTATTGGTGGAAGGTATGTAATCATCACTTTCCCCAATTCTAAAATGAGAGATGAACCAATTGAAAATAATTGGTTAAAGTTATGGCTTGACGATATAAAGCTGTACAGGTGAGTCCGTTCCAAATGAGGAGAGATTTGCTTGGTTATTGTGTTATGGTATGCCACTAAATGGATGGTCCGTTCCAAATTTTAAAATTATTGGGAATTCTTGGGGTAACTTTTTACAAGTAGATGAACCTACATTGAAAGAAGTTTCTTACGAGAAGGGGAGATTACTCATTCCAACGGAGCAAAGTTAGAAAATCTCTGGATTCATTGAATTAGATATTCTGGGAAAAGTTTACATGGTTAGAGTGGAAGAAGAAAGTTCTTTCAGAATAATAAAAGACAACATGTTCTCTACTTGAAGTCCGAAGTCTCTGGCCAAAGATTTAGAAAAAGATGAGGAGAGAGATGATAAGGAGGAGCATAAGTATGATGACAACACTAAGGAACGGGAACAAAATGTTGTATTGGAAATGCAGGTGATGGCAAGATTATGAATGCAGAGAGCAATACTCAAGTGGAAAAAAATTTGCACACTTGTAATCCAATTAATAATTCTTTGCTGGACAACATGGCTGAAGTGGAGGAAGTTGATGAGACACCTGGATTTGGAGCTATGGTGGATGTGGTTGAGAAAAATCATAATGAGGGAAACATGCAATTAGTCACTTATAAACATGCTTTGGAGATCTCCAAAAACATCCAGCAGCCTCAACTATCTACAGGGAGTGCAAAGGTTGCATCAATTTACATTGAAAAGGCCATGAGAGATACGGTTTTCAAAAGCCAAAACTCACACATTGATACTTCTCTGATTCCCAAGATTACCACTCCTGTTGAAGTTAATGAGGAGGACCATAACTCTAGTTGGAGTGTTGTGCCATTCAATTGGAAACAGGATGGTGCTTCTAAGAAAATTGTGTCAGAAAAGTTCAAAAGGAAAAAAGAAGTCTGTTGAAGAATTAATAGGCATCCCTAGATCGAAAAAAAAAAAGAGAAAAAGAAAAATAGTGTGGTTCTCAGAGCAGCAATAGCAACAGCAGCTCTCTCTGTCTCTTCGGATGGAATCAAAAACAGGAACAGGAACATCTTAGACGAAGAGGAAGCTGCATGGACAATGTCAAAGATAATTGGGGAAGATTACATGGTAGAAGATGAGGAAGTAATGAGTAAATTCATGGTATTAGACGCAGCAAATACAGTAAAAGCCCAATAAGTCTGCTCCATCATCATGAAGTTATTATCATGGAACATCAGAGGGTTGAGAAAAAAAAGAAAAAAGAGGTAAACTGAGAAAGCTCATCAGGGGCAAGAGGGTGGATTTTCTTTTACTTCAAGAAACAAAACTGAGTTCGATTAACAACTTCTTCATTAATTCCATCTGGGATCATAGTGATTTTGGCTTTCTAGCAGTCGATGCCAATGAAACTGCTGGAGGTTTACTATGTATTTGGAATTCTAATTGTTTCAAGCTAGAAGATGCTTTGCTGCAACAAAAATTTTCTTTTGATATCAGGGACTTTTGATTAACATTTTAGCTGCACAATTGTCAATGTTTATGGTCCCTGTGGTGTGACTGAAAGAGGAAGATTTTGGGATATGTTAGGAGGGTTAAGGGATCAGTTTCATCTCCCTTGGTGTTTGGGAGGTGATTTAAATGAGATTAGAAGCCCTGATGAAAGACAAGGATGTTCTAATAGAGATAGAGGAATGAGAGACCTGAATAATTTTATAGAGGGCATGGAATTCATGGATCTTCAACTTCTTGGCAGAACTTTTACTTGGTCAAACTCACAGGATGAGGAAAAATGGAGCAGATTAGACCAAGGGAGATGAAAAAAATGAGAGAAGCTCTCAAAGCATGGGCATAAGGGGCTTTTGGTAATACTCAACAGAAATTGGATCAGGTGGAACTAGAACTTCACAATCTAGACATTCAAGCCGAGGAGGGAAATATGTCTGAAGACCTGCGATCTTAACAAGATTAGGGTGGCTTTATGGGTGAAGGCCAAAGATGGTAGAAATAGTTCTCTCTGGATGATTTCCTCTTTAGGCTTCAAAGCATTTTGGAATCTTTATAATCATGTTTCATTCTCTGTATCTTTCCATTCTGTATTGTTTTGCTTCTCGGTTGGTTTTTTGCTAACCTATGGTCTAGTGTGGTTTAGCTCGTCTAGTGGTTGAATGTTTCCACTAGTCGTTTCTCTTGCCCATCTTTCCTTTTAATCTTTGTGCTCTGTTCAGAGATTAATAAAGTTCATTGCCTGTTGGGATGAAACCTGTTCTAAAAACCAAGAGAGAGATTTCTGAAGTTGCTGAATTTTTGGTCCGGACCGTTTTGATTTTGGTCCGGACCGTTTTGGCTTTTGGTCCGGACGGTGGTCAAGTCGGTCCGGACCGTCCGCACGGGAAAAATGCGCGGTTTTGCGTTTTTTAGGGTTTCTGATGTATTGTGTCGCCTTACACTATAAAAGTGACACTTAGGGCAGCCCCCATTGTAACTTGGATTATTATTCATCATAGTGAAACACCCCAGCACCCCGTGGAGTACGATTAAGCAATCAGCTTAAGTCGGAACCACGTAAAATCTCTGTGTCTTGTTCTTTCTTGTTTCTCATTGTTTTCTGTTCTTGGTTTGTTCTTCGATTGTGTGTGTTTGTCTGTGGGTTTAAAGCGCGCGAATCCATAACAACTGGTATCAGAGCTCCGGGTTAGGAGGTCAAGGGTTTACACAATGGATGAAGACAAAGTCAAGATCGAGAAGTTCAATGGTACAAACTATGCGTTCTGGAAGATGCAGATGGAGGATATTTTGTATCAGAAGGATCTGTATCTCCCCATCGATGGCAAGAAACCAGACGAGATGAAGCAAGCGGATTGGGATGTTCTGGATCGCAAAGCCCTAGGGACTGTGCGATTAAGCCTCGCGCCGTCAGTTGCGTCGAACATCGCCAAAGAAAAGACTACAGCAGATTTGTTCAAAGCCCTAGAAAAGATGTACGAAAAGCCTTCTGCGGTGAATAAGGTATATCTTATGAAAAAGTTATTTAATTTAAAGATGCCTGAAAACTCTATTGTTGCTGAACATTTAAACGAATTCAATACGGTCACGAATCAGTTAGAATCCGTGGGTATTGATTTTGATGATGAGATCAGGGCTCTTGTTCTATTATCTAGTCTGCCAGAAAGTTGGAATGGACTTGTTGTGGCAGTGAGCAATTCCTCCGGGTCTGCAAAGATAAAATTGGAGGATGTTGCAGGGTTGATATTAGGAGAAGAGGCTCGGAGAAGAGCATCGGGTGAGGATGTTGCTTCGGGTTCAGCATTGAGTACAGAGGAAAGAGGCAGGTCTATGAATAGGGGTGGCAATAAAAAGGGCAAGAGAAGATCGGCGTCCAAGAATAGGGGCCGGAGTAAATCTCGTGGAGGAGATGAGGGTTGTTGGAACTGTGGTCAGAAGGGGCACTGGAAGCGAGACTGCAAGGCACCGAGAAAGCAGCAACAGAACGGGAACAATCAAGGAGGTAAAAATACTGTTAATATTTCTGACGAGTCTGATAATGATGCTTTGATTTGTTCGTTGGATTCTCGCAGTGAGTCTTGGATTGTAGACTCTGGAGCTTCATTCCATGCTACTCCACGCATGGATGTGTTACATAACTATGTGCAGGGAAATTTCGGCAAAGTGTATTTGGGCGATGATGAAGCCAAATATAGTTGGGAAAGGAGATGTGCGATTACTCGAGACAGATGGGACGGTTCTGAAATTGAAGGATGTTAGACATGTGCCTAGTCTAACACGGAATCTTATTTCAAAGGTGGGTCAGTTGTCGAGGGTGGAGTTGTCACATCGTTTACATCGACGCTTGGAAAATGAGCAAGGGGCCTTGATTCTTGCTCGTGGTAAAAAGGAAGGAACCCTATATGTATCTATGGGTACTTATAGTAGCATCGCGGTGACATCATCGAGTTGATTGCGCTACGTGGCATCGTAGGTCAAGGGTCACATGAGCGAAAAGGGGATGAAAGTAATGTTGTCAAAGGGGAAATTGCCGGGTTGTAAGTCGCTTTGGATTTGGACTTCGTGAGGATTGTGTTCTCGGGAAACGAAGAAGGTCGACTTTACAAAGGTGGCAAGGACTTTGAAAACAAGAAGTCGAGTCGGTTCATACCGACGTGTGGGGTCCATCAAAGGTACCCTCTATTGGTGGCTCGCGTTATTTCGTTACTTTTATTGATGATTCTACTAGAAAATTATGGGTTTATTTCCTTAAGCATAAATTTGATGTGTTTGATGTCTTCAAGAATTGGAAAGCATTAGTTGAGAATGAAACAAGAAAGAAATTAAAGTGCCTGAAATCTGATAATGGTGGCAAGTATTGTAGTAGTGAGTTTGAGGCTTACTGTGCTGCGAATGGGATTCGAAGGGTGAAAACGGTCCCAAAGAAGCCAAGGCAGAATGGAGTTGCTGAACGCATGAATAGGACGATCCTAGAGCGTGCGAGGAGCATGAGGTTACATGTTGGGTTACCTAAGCAATTCTGGGCTGATGCAGTGAATACAGCGGTGTACTTGATCAACAGGGGGCCTTCAGTTCCTTTGAATTGTGGATTGCCAGAAGAGGCTTGGACAGGTAAAGAGGTAAATTTATCCCATTTACGAGTTTTTGGTTGCATTGCCTATATGCATATAGAATTGGAGGATAGGGATAAATTTGATGCTAAGTCTCGCAAGTGCGTGTTCATAGGCTATGATACTAATAGCTATGGGTATAGGCTGTATGATTTTGAAAATCGGAAAACACGCAGGAGTATTGATGTGGTATTTAATGAGTCTGCTTTGTATAGAAACAGACTAAGTCAACCCGAGGAGGCTGAGGTAAAATCAGACTTTGTAGAGTTTGAGGGGATCCCTGACAGTAATGTTTTAAAGCCTCAGGATACTAATATACAATCTACTCCACAAGCAGATCCACAGACTCCTCCTCTGAGAAGGTCTACACGTATTGTAAAACCTCCAATACGTTATTCTCCATCTTTGAACTATTTGTTGTTAACTGATAGTGGTGAACCAGAATGTTTTGAGGAAGCATTGCAGGTTGAGACCAAGGAGGAGTGGGAGCATGCGATGGATGATGAGATGGATTCTCTCTCATCTAATCAGACTTGGGAATTGGTTCAATTGCCCAGGGAAGAAGAGAGCTTTGCACAACAAGTGGGTTTACTGAGAATTAAGGAAGAATCGATGGTAGCAAGCGATTCAAGGCAAGGTTGGTAGTCAAGGGTTTCGAGCAAAAACAAGGTATCGACAAGGTTGGTAGTCAAGGTTTCGTTCAAGGTTGTTAGTTTTAGTTTTGTTTAGTTTTAGTTTTGATGATTTCTACTAGCAAGTGTAATAAGTGGAGAGAGATAGAGAGAAAAGTGTGATGATGTAATCAAAACCGGAATAGTGCCAAAATGAGAACTTGCATTTTTTCCCGTTGGATTTCAAAACTATCGCTGTTCCTTCATGGGAACTTGCATTTGAGGAGGATGTCATTTTCATGGGGATTTGGAGGAGGATATTTATATGCATCAGCCAGAGGGTTATGTTGTGAAAGGGAAGGAGAATCAGGTATGCAAGCTGAGAAAGAGTCTGTATGGGTTGAAACAGGCTCCGAGGCAATGGTATAAAAAGTTTGATACTTTTATGACTGCTACGGGGTTTAGTAGATGTCATGGGGATCATTGCTGTTATTTTAAGAAGCTTGATACATCATATCTCATACTTTTGTTGTATGTAGATGATATGCTTGTTGCAGGTTCAAGCATGGATGAGATTATTAATCTCAAGGCACAATTGTCCAAGGAGTTTGCAATGAAGGATTTGGGTTCTGCGAAGAAAATCCTTGGGATGCGAATCAGTAGGGACAGGGAAAACAGGAAGTTGAAGTTGTCACAAGAGGAGTATGTTAAGAAGGTGCTGAAAAGGTTCAACATGGAGAGTGCTAAGCCAGTTAGCACACCCTTGGCAAGTCACTTCAAGCTTTCGAATGAAAAGTGTGCAGTAACGGATGAAGAGAAGAACTATATGGCAAAGGTTCCGTATGCCTCGGCGGTAGGCAGTCTGATGTATGCCATGGTTAACACAAGGCCAGACATTGCTCATGCAGTGGGAGTTGTCAGCAGGTTCATGGCAAATCCGGGCAAAGAGCATTGGGAAGCAGTCAAGTGGATTCTGCGTTATCTGAGAGGTACTTCAGATTCGGCTTTGTGTTTTGGGGGTTCTGATATTTGTCTGCAAGGTTTTGTGGATTCAGATTTAGCAGGGGACATTGACAGCAGGAAGAGCACTACAGGGTATGTGTTTACATTGGGCAGTGCGGCAGTTAGTTGGGTCTCACGGCTTCAGAAGATAGTGACTATTTCCACGACAGAGGCGGAGTATGTTGCAGCCACGGAGGCGTGCAAGGAGATGGTATGGTTGAGGAGCTTCATGAAAGAGTTGGGTAAGGAGCAAGACAATTCCAAATTGTTCAGCGATAGTCAGAGTGCTATACATCTGGCAAAGAACGCAGCCTTTTATTCGAGGACCAAACATATCGATATAAAGTATCACTTTATTCGCTCTTTGTTGGAGGATGGGCAGTTCACTTTGGAGAAGATTCACACAAGGGATAATCCGGCAGACATGTTCACGAAGGTGGTTACTGTGGAGAAGCTGAAGTCTTGTTCAGCTTCTGTGTGTCTCTCAGCTTGAGTGGGAGACTGGGTGCTGGTGGTGTTGATGAATGATGGTGATGGGTGATCACCATTGACGTTTGGTGGGAATGTCGAGGAACAGTTTTCAAGTGGGAGAATTGTTGGGATGAAACCTGTTCTAAAAACCAAGAGAGAGATTTCTGAAGTTTTGGTCCGGACCGGGTCCCGGGCGGTCCGGACAAAAAGTGCAGAAAGCTGTCTGCAGGTTTTTGGTGCAATTCTGAAGTTGCTGAATTTTTGGTCCGGACCGTTTTGATTTTGGTCCGGACCGTTTTGGCTTTTGGTCCGGACGGTGGTCAAGTCGGTCCGGACCGTCCGCACGGGAAAAATGCGCGGTTTCGCGTTTTTTAGGGTTTCTGATGTATTGTGTCGCCTTACACTATAAAAGGGACACTTAGGGCAGCCCCCATTGTAACTTGGATTATTATTCATCATAGTGAAACACCCCAGCACCCCGTGGAGTACGATTAAGCAATCAGCTTAAGTCGGAACCACGTAAAATCTCTGTGTCTTGTTCTTTCTTGTTTCTCATTGTTTTCTGTTCTTGGTTTGTTCTTCGATTGTGTGTGTTTGTCTGTGGGTTTAAAGCGCGCGAATCCATAACATTGCCTTTTTAAAAAAAAAAAAAAACCGAATGTAAGACAAATTAATTTAGCAACCCCAAGAGGTTGGCAAAGTAGTCTTGTCTTGGGACTTAGGAGTTTGCTCCCACCACTTAAAGTCTTAGGTTTGATTACTGTTACCAGCAAACTCTTGGGGCTAGTGGGTTATGCTCGGTCATTACCTTTAGGACCCCAGAATTAGTCGATGTGCGCAGATAAAAACCCAGGAGCATTGTGCCGACCCATGCTCTAGGAGTTATTTTCGTTCCATTGACTTTTATTAAGCAAATACCCCAAATAGAGTAGTAAAGGATCCAGATAAAAAAATTGGTTTCATTTGCAAAGATGAAAAATGGGTAATTTTGGCTGACCAGAATACTCGTCTCATGAAACGAACGACATAGAGTGTATGTATTTATATATACCCCACAGGGGTGGTAGGGTGGTATGATGTCCAGGTATAGACAAATCAGGGGTACAACATTAGAGAAGAAGAAGAAGTCTTTGAATCAATTTGAGTACATGATAAAAAATGAGATGCAGAGAGTGAATAACCCCTTTCCGTTCTTATATTGAGGGTATTTTTAATGTCGTTAGAGAGAAATCTAACAGATGGGGGAATAAAAAATATGGGGGTTAATTTTCAGTGGTCACGTATCGTTAGATTTAGGAAGTAATTTTTGTGCGACTTAAAGCCTAAAAAATAAAATAGTGTATTATTTTATGTGTATTTATCAATTTAAAAAATATTTTCGGATACCATTTCAGCCTTGCTAGCAACATGCGAGAATGCGGCACGAGTCGCCACGAGGCAACTAGCCTTGGGACTCGGGTACAGGGCCGGTCCAAGGGTTTGGAGTACCCTAGGCCTAGCTTAAAAAATGTGCCCAAAGAGTATAACGCCTAGATAATTTTTTCAGCAACAATCACAATATAAGAAAGACAAAACTATAAATATAAAATTCTACTAATCATTATATAATAAAAGAAAAGTCAATACACAAAGTCTCCAAATATATAACGCACGAGTATCATTTAAATAGTTTCATTTGCCAAATGTAACATAAAAGAATTGGGTTTTAGTGACGACGTATGAAGAATAATCAATTTTTAGCACAAAAATACTAACTGCATTTGGGGACCCAAAATGATTGTTAATATCTAATCTAAGCTAAGCAAAATCCTATTAAACAAAACCCAATTAAACAAAACCATATTGAACCTGACAAAAATCATAAACTAATCTTTTAGTTTGGGCCTTTTTATTTTTCTTGGGCCTTTTTATTTTGGATCACATTGAGCCTTTTTATATTTCTTTTTGGGCTACAAAAGACCTCTAGTCAAGCCTACCACTTAAAATTCTTGGGGTGCCCCAAATTTTGAGAGTTTTGTGAGTGCCCTGCTCGGGTAAAGAGCCTTCCAGAAATGGGCGAGGTGGCGCCCTATTATTGGATGCTTGGGGCCCAGGTATGGGGTTTTCGGAAACTAGGCGAGTTTGGCTTATTATAAATGGGTGAATCATCATGGTAATAAATAGGATTAATTCTTCAAAAAAAAAATGGAAGAACAAAGGGAGAAAAAGAGAGGAAGGAAAAAATAATGGAAAAGAGGTAGTCGTTCAGGTGAGTCCTCACTTTTGTGTAAGGGAAAGCTAGAAACCACCCAATAGGTGGTCGACTGTGTATAACACTCGCGCGTTGTTTTTCATCTAAAGCGCCCTGCTGACAAGTTGTACGGGTACTGATTTAAGGCAAGACATAAATCAGTACCCGAAAATGACCATATCACCCCTTATCAAGACTAATAATGCATCTCTCCTCTCTTTCTCCTTTCATTCACTTTATTCTTTTGTTTTTTTCCCCTTACTCGGGGCATTTCCCTCTTTATTTTTTACATTTCACTTTAATATTTCATTCTTCTTATTCTTCGCTTTATTTTTCCATTTCCTCCAAACAATTTGCTCTTCCTTAATTCTTCACTTTTTTCTTTCCTTACAAATTGCTCTTTCTTTTTTGGGAACCGCGTATCTTGCGGTCAAAAATAAAATTTACTCCAATTTTTTGTTTTGAAATGAGATCTTTAAATTAGTGAAAAAAAAAAAACACGCTAATACATTATTTTTCCTTGAAAAATGCACGGTTCCAAAAAAGACAAGTAATTTAGGACGGATCGAGTAAAATAAGATCTTTCTAAATTTTCTGCGTTCCAGCTTTCAATCCCCTTTCTCGTCAATTTTATAGTAGTTTCAAATGTATTTCAAAGACGCTCTCACACACCCGCATACGAATTTTGTGAATTAGCTCCATAATCCAGACCACTAGGGGCGAAGGTGTATAAGGGCCAGATTAATAATAATATTAATAACAATAATAATATCAATCCCCATTCCTATCAAGGATCCCGGAACTTGTTAACGTCCGGACCTTCACTTTTCGGACTAAATTTTGACGATCCGAACCGTTAGATATTTTTTAAAACGTATTTTTAAGGTCCAACGCGAGGATTTGGCAAAACAAATACCCGGAAGGGCTTGGTCGGAGTAGTTTTTCATAAAAATGCACATATCCTCGCGTTGGACCTTAAATTTTTTTATGAAAAACTGCTCTGATCAAGCCCTTCCGGGTATTTGTTCCGGGTATTTTTTTTTGTATAACTCCAAATTTTTTTTGCCGAACAATAGGTTAGGATTTACAAAATACCCGGGTAATACCCGGGTTTTTATGAGTTCCGGTTTGGATTTACAAAAAAAAATTTATGAGTGCATACTTGAAACCAAACCTAAGAGCATTATCAAGACAAACGTTCAACATGAAATGTGTTCCTAACATCCTGAACTATTTTTCGGAAATTCTACAAAATTTGGAGTTATACCCAAAACGACGTCGTTTCGGACACTTAATGGACAAAACCGCTGTTAAGTCCATCCGTTAGGCCTCCTCAATTAAAAACGTCACGGAATTGGACGGCAAGGGCTTTTTTGTTGACGGAATATATAGTTTAGGTGTCTTTTTGTTGACGGTTAAAGTTCAGGTGTTATTTCGCTAATTGTCAGAAAGTTAAGGGGTTCTTTTAAAATTTTTCCTTTTCTAAAATCTGCCTATTTTGGGACAGATTCTGTTGAACCCACTTGAAACCAAACCTAAGAGCATTATCAAGACAAACATAAAACGTTCAACATGAAATGTGTTCCTAACATGCTGAACTATTTTTCGGAAATTCTACAAAAAAAATTTGGAGTTATGCCCAAAATGACGTCGTTTCGGACACTTAACGGACAAAACCGCTGTTAAGTCCATCCGTTAGGCCTCCTCAGTTAGAAAACGTCACGGAATTGGACGGCATGGGCTTTTTTGTTGACGGAATATATAGTTCGGGTGTCTTTTTGTTGACGGTTAAAGTTCAGGTGTTATTTCGCTAATTGTCAGAAAGTTAAGGGGTTTTTTTTAAAAATTTCCTTTTCTAAAAGCTGCCTATTTTGGGACAGATTCTGTTCAACCCACTTGAAACCAAACCTAAGAGCATTATCAAGACAAACATAAAACGTTCAACATGAAATATGTTCCTAACATCCTGAACTATTTGCCTGTAAAAATCATGAATTTTGGAGATGTTTTGATATGTTTCAAAATTTTATTTCTCTAAGAACAAAATCTGTCTTGGTCAGCGTCTCACTGGAACTTGTCGCAATTTTTCAGAGATCTTAAAAATTAAATTTAAAAAAACTGTTTATACTGGAAGTTATATGAGTTGTGTTGAACATGTGTGAATTTTCTTGCCCCCCGAAATGACCTCCTTAAGAGTTAAGCCATAGACTAGCCATTCGTTATTTGGTGTCGAATCTGGACATGTAACGGTGAAATGAGCTTTGATGTCAGTTAAACTCTTTTTTCAAAAAAAATGTTTTCTTAACAAGAATCTTCATAATACCTTATATTATGAACTAGTACAATCTCGTAACATTCAGACCATGTTTGATAATTTATTTTTGTCATATACGAAGACATCAAAAATCTAAAAATTCTGAGAATATCCATGGTTCAAACATTAAAGAAGAAAATAACCAATTTTGGTGTTTCTAATTTTTAGTGTGTAATTTTAGGACCCGCTACATCTCAGTAAATTCTACGGTAGATTTGGACTCAAGAAGGTGAGTTTGAATTATCCCAGTTACACAAAGTTTTCGTACTCCCTCTATCCCTTTTTAAATGATCCCTTTAGGAAATGTATATTTTTGTGGATGTTAAAAAAAGTACTTCCATTGAATGTTTTTAAATTTTTTTTTGCACAAAATTAAAGTACTCAATGAACACTTTAATTTGGTATAAAAAAAATTAAAAATTCTATAGAGAAATATATTTTTTTAGGGGTTTTAAATTGCACTCGTGTATTCCTATCGCGATCATTTAAAAAGGGATGGAGGGAGTAAAATTTATGTTGTTATCTTACAAAAGTATGTTATTTAATACATGGAATTCCTTTATATCAATTTTACCCTGGAATTACGAGGTTTTACATAGTTTGTGAAAAATTATCGATATATCCGGATGATGTCCCTGAATCTAGGGGACGTTACTACTCAGAACGGTATTATAAGGGTGGAATGGAAAAGGGACACAGCCAGGTGTCCGATTGAATTGATCAATTCACTTTATGCACATTGGGGGTCGCTCCTTCATAGTTGTCAGTAATCGTCGGATGGTATATGTTTATGACATGTTATAATATATACAAGCTTGTTTTTTAATTTTGGTTATAGTTGAATCCATGAAAAACTGATTCTATGACTTATGCTTCATTGACGAAAAGTTTTTAAAAATTCCATGGTAGATCGTGTAACTTTGATAATTCATAATCTCACACAATTTGGTATTTAAATATCAAAGTTGCACTCAATCTGTAAAATCACAATTGTATGGCTCATATTTTACTCGTGTACTAGGAAATTTAGAGTATTATGGTATTCAGAAAGACCAAGCCTGCCGGCTTCAGGATGATAGAGAAGTAACTATGTATACTCTGTGAATGTTTTAGTTGTTTTCAGCTTTGGGAATGCACTGGTCAAATATGTGGACGAGTTTATGGTCCTTGAAAAAGCATTAAACCTTTGTCTTCATCCATCTGCCTCGATGCTATATGGACTTGTCTTCGTAATTGCTTGGTTTTGATTCTGTCTTTGGTAACAGGAAGACTAAAAATCACCATATCAATACTGTTCCTACCTACCTATTTCTCTACTGTTCATTTCTCTCTCTTGCCCTGGTCAACACTCGTCTCACAGACCCCCATGTGGAACAATGCTCTAAGGCATGGAATAATCACTCATGTGAGGGTAGAGCTTTTGGAAGGGGTGGACAAGGTAGTGGAGGGCAGCCCAAAATTGACTGACCAGAAAAAGGTAACGAGAAGACATCAAACTTAACGTGCGGGGCAGAGCCGGCTTGGTTTGGGCAAAAGTCCATGTTCTAGCGCCTCAAATTTTGACTAATATTTGGACCCCATAATTGTGTAGGCCAATATGAAAGAGGGGCTCATATAAAAATTAGGGAATTAATTTTGGCACTCCCTTTTTTTCTAACGGCACTCCCCTGCAAGGCAAAAAACATACAAAAAAATTACCTTGCAAGGGAGTGCCATTAGAGAAAAGGGGAGTGCCGAAATCACTCCCCAAAAATTAAGGCTGAGTTTCTTGTTTGATTTTATCAAATAAGATTTGATAAAATTAAGGGGTGATTTTTATCAAATTTTGATAAAATCTTTAGAAAAACTAGACCTAAGTTGAAATGCTTAGAAATCCTAAGGACGAGTAAAATTAAGGGGTGATGTTTGCTGCTTTAGTTGATTATCTAGGGATGCCATCAGTTGATGAATTGCATTGTATTTTCTTTAACTTTGGTATGATCTCTTGCCGACCAGTTTGTTTCCTTTCCTTAGGTCTTGAGTGGCATATGTTTGTTGGGGGGTTGGGTGGGATGCTCTCTCCTCTCGTACTGCCGTTTTTTTCTTTTGTCCTTTTAATCTTGTGTAACTCTTACGTTAGATTAATAAAATCTCTACTTTTTTTTTTTTTTTTGCAGTTTGAAAAAAAGAGAGAGAAAATAGTAAGGAAATCAGGATCGCTAAATTTATTGCGTGATTATAAGTACAATCTTTGCATGTAACTTATAATGTCGAAGGATCGAAAATTTCGGAAAATTATACATGCAACCTTTTAATATATTGATTGACTTAACAAGCTTAAATACTGATTCTTCAAAATGATTTAGCATTGGAGTAGATAATTATTTGCATACCTCAGGCATCCCCATTTTTTGGGTGAAGAGATAGAAATATATATTAAATCAAACTTAGCGGCTCAAAATCGGCAACCAATATAAGCAACACAAAACAACCGGCCCAACACTGTCGGCCAAACAAACCATCTAAAAAAATACAAAAATAAATAAAAATAAAAAATACAGAAAATAAAAACGCTGGAGCTGTCACCACGCCGCCGCCGTTGCCAGGGGTCCACATCTGGAAATCCCAGATCCGGCTCCCCTCTTGCCCAAAAATCGGTTTTGGCCGCCCGTAGGTGGAGGAGAGGAGCTCGAAACCCACGGGGAGTTACCGGAAACCAAAGGTGAAGCAATAAAGGAGAGGAGAGGAGGAGGTGGAAGTTGGTGGTGGGGGAGGGGGGTGGAGTGGTCGCCGAATCTGGAAACTCAGGGAGAGGCTTCTCCCATAGCCTTCCTCTGACTCACTCTCTCTCTCTTTGTCTAAAGCGCCTCTCTCTATTGGGCATCCCCATTTGAACAACCCTTTCCTTGCGTGCCCCCACATCTTTGTTGGGTTTTTTTTCCCAAGTTAAATGCTCTTTGAAAAAGGAAAAGAAAAAGGAGTAGATTTAATTGCATTAGTTTTGCATGGGAATTTGGATAATTCGGTGGAACTAGTAAATATGGTTTGGTGGTGCAATAATGAGTTGGCAGGAGTTAATCAACTTTGGTTTGATTTTCCATGGTTCGGCCAGCTATCCTGTGGAGTCCCAAGAGCAATTGATGCTGCCTCCAGGATGATCTCGAAAATTCCATGTGTCTTTAGAGTGTTCCATGCTTTGTTTATATAAGGCCAGTGAATGTGTGTTTGCTGTGTGGTGTAGAAAAGAGAAAAGAGAGAGAGAAAATTGTAGTGTGTTGAGAGATATTGTGTGAGCAAATTGGTGAGTGTGTGAGAGATAAAAATACATGTGAGTGTGGGCTTGGGTTGAGTATTTTTATCTCATTGTAACTCATCCAATATAGTGAAAAGTGTTCTCTCCCGTGGACGTACCCGATTTTGGGGAACCACGTAAAATCGTTTGTGTTCTTTGTTTTGGTTTATTTGTGCGTGTGGGTGTGTTTGTTTGTTCGATCTATAACAAGTGGTATCAGAGCTACGGTATGGCGGGAAGCTACGGTATGGCGGGAAAAAGCACCGGGTTTGCTATTGAGCTTTTCAATGGCCATAATGATTTCACTCTTTGGCAACAAAGGGTGAAGAACATGTTGACAAGAGAAGGTTTGGCGAAGACACTCAAGAAGAAGTCGGAAAAGCCGGAGGATGTGACGGATGCTAAATGGGAAGAGATGAGAGAGCTTGCAAATAGCACGATCCAATTGTATCTCGGGAATAGCACTCTCCGGGAAGTCATCAATGAAACGGATCCGGCGGAACTTTGGGCAAAGTTGGAGAGTCGGTACAAGTCGAAGTCTTTAACG
Source organism: Vaccinium myrtillus (assembly GCA_016920895.1). Lineage (NCBI taxonomy): Eukaryota > Viridiplantae > Streptophyta > Magnoliopsida > Ericales > Ericaceae > Vaccinium > Vaccinium myrtillus. The sequence continues at coordinate 16,810,134 of CM029273.1, forward strand.
AATCGATTGTCGTTAAAGAAACAATTGTATGGGTTAAATATGTCCGAAGGAGGAAACTTTAATGAGCATTTGGATGAGTTCAATCGGCTACTAACGGAGTTGGATGCCATTGGTGCAAAGATCGAAGAGGAAGATAAAGCGATACTCTTGTTGGTTTCGTTGCCGCCGCCGTATGAGCATCTTCGGACTACTTTGATGTATGGAAAGGATACACTCAAGCTTGATGAGGTTATTGCCACCCTCCTATCCCATGAGTCGATGCGAAGGAAGGGGAAGGAGAGCGTAAGCTTTTCGGAGGAGCGTGTTGTGGTTGCATCCAATGGTGGTCAAGACCGGGGTAGAAAAATCGAGAGGCAAGGTGGATCGAATTGGAGGGCTCGTTCACAATCAAGGGGGCGTTCACACTCGCGAGGTGGTGAGTCCCGAGGTGGTGAGTCTCGATGGGTTGATAATAGGAAATGTTATTTTTGTGAAGAAGAGGGACACATAATGAAGTTTTGCCCAAAACTCAAAGCAAAGATAGAGAAGGAGAAAGGGAAGGAAAATTCCGAAGCGGCGGTTGTTGAGAATTTTGTCAAAGATGATGGTGATTTGCTTACGGTAACTTCCGAAGGTATGGATCATTTTGATTGGGTTATGGATTCCGGTTGTTCATTTCATATGTGTTCAAATAGAAATTATTTTTACTCTTATGAGGCTTGTGATAAAAGTAATGTGAGGATGGCGAACAACACGGTGAATAAGGTTGTTGGCATGGGTACGGTGCGGATCCGAATGGCCGATGGAAGATTTGTGAGATTGACCGGAGTCCGGCATGTTCCGGGATTAAGGAAAAATTTGATTTCGTTGGGAATGTTAGATTCCAATGGTTGTAGCTTTGCATCAAGCAATGGAGTTCTTGAGGTGTTAAAAAATGATAAAATGATGTTGCAAGGGAAATTATTGGGAAACTTGTACAAGCTTCAAGGCCGTGCTGAGGTGCGACGAGCAAATGTTGGGCACGGAGGAAGCAAAAATTATGGGCATCGGGTTGCACAAGTGTGGCGTGCAAAGGCTCATGAAAATGAATCTCTATGTGTGAAAAGCAAGATAGAAAAAGAAGTAGCTCAAGTGATGGGTTTTGAAAAGGTTGATGAAGAGAAATTGGGTTCAAGAAAAAGGGTCACCTTCGCACCAAATTTGATCTCCGACGTTTTCGGATAGACACCCGGGCGTGGGGGTGCGAGGCACCCGAGCATGGGGGTGCATTTCACTTGGGAAAAGGGGGTGTTTGTTTGGTTTTTTTTTTCAAGTTAAATGCTCTTTGAAAAAGGAAAAGAAAAAGGAGTAGATTTAATTGCATTAGTTTTGCATGGGAATTTGGATAATTCGGTGGAACTAGTAAATATGGTTTGGTGGTGCAATAATGAGTTGGCAGGAGTTAATCAACTTTGGTTTGATTTTCCATGGTTCGGCCAGCTATCCTGTGGAGTCCCAAGAGCAATTGATGTTGCCTCCAGGATGATCTCGAAAATTCCATGTGTCTTTAGAGTGTTCCATGCTTTGTTTATATAAGGCCAGTGAATGTGTGTTTGCTGTGTGGTGTAGAAAAGAGAAAAGAGAGAGAGAAAATTGTAGTGTGTTGAGAGATATTGTGTGAGCAAATTGGTGAGTGTGTGAGAGATAAAAATACATGTGAGTGTGGGCTTGGGTTGAGTATTTTTATCTCATTGTAACTCATCCAATATAGTGAAAAGTGTTCTCTCCCGTGGACGTACCCGATTTTGGGGAACCACGTAAAATCGTTTGTGTTCTTTGTTTTGGTTTATTTGTGCGTGTGGGTGTGTTTGTTTGTTCGATTATAACAATCTTTAACCTTAAACTTGTTCAGCATGGTAATCCCAGAAATAGTAAACGTAAGAGTTACCACATAAACATCCATCATCACAATATAAGTCACCACAACCTTTACGAATCCTCCTTTCCCAGCTTCTAATTCCACTTCCTTCACACCCTCATTTGTGAATTTCGACTTCCATAAGCCATTAGCACAATTTTTCTTTTCTTTTTTCATTTTGTTCGGCTGTGGAAATTTTATATCAAACTCAAGGAAAATGCTACAATACACACCCCTTGTTTGGGTGTGTATCATACACACCCCTACAAAAGTTACGATTTTTTTGTAGAAGTTGCGATTTTTTTGTAAAAGTTACGAATTTTTTTGTAGAAGTTACGATTTTTTTGTAAAAGTTACGAATTTTTTTGTAGAAGTTACGATTTTTTTGTAAAAGTTACGAATTTTTTTATAAATGTTACGAGACACACCAAAATGTTACGAATCATATTGCTGAAAAGTTACGAAAAACTAAAAAATGTTACGATTGCTGATGAGGTGGCACAATCTGGACCACACAATAGGTGCATATGGTACACCCAAATAAGGGGTGTGTATTGTAGCCATTTCCCAAACTCAAAACCAACTAGCAATGAGTGGAGAGGTCCAACATATATTAAGTGTTCCACTCCTAAGTAATGTGGGACACTTGTTCTTAACAGTGGCTCATAGAAAAAGTTCAATGCTATGCATGAAACTGTTAGTAATCGACATTTAATCAATGGGTATCTGTAATCTTAACGTGGGGAGATTAATAAGTATTTAATAACGTGGAGCTCGAAATATAATCGAGATAAAGATGGGAGTGCAATTATAATTCTTTAGTGGTGTGAATTATAATTTGTGAAATAAGAATAGAATCCAGGTGGGATTAGGTTTTCTTATTTACACAAGGAGCCCAGATTTATTTCTCCTCGGGTCCCTGCTCTAGCCCTATAAATATATCGTTATGTTCTCTAGGTCAAAAAACAGTCATTCAGAAAATTGGAATAGAGGCTGGATGAGAGAGAACAAAGAGATCATGTAGAAGTGCACACTTGGCTACATGATCGAGATATAAGGGAATATGGCAGAAGATCATGAGGTACTGTCGAGCAAAGTTTGTTGCATACAGTAATTAGGTCTGTCAAGTTCTAAAATAAACAAGTCAACTAGCGTTCGTGTCTACGGATGAGAGGTAAACCCTAATTCCGCCTTGTAGGGTTTGTGTTTATTTTTGTTGTTTAATCTGTACGCGTAATTACTGGGTTCTGGGATTTGTTTCCCAATAGTGGTATCAGAGCAGGCTGTAATCATGCGTATGGATTAAACAAGCCATGTTGTCCGTAGAACATAGATATAGAACTATGCTAACCGTTGTTTTGCAGAGTTCTAGTTTGTTCTAACGTCTGTTTTACAGAATCGATTATCCCACTATTATGGTCACGCATGTTTTTGATTGTGTGATTGGATCCCACGCTTTGTAATTGTTTTATGCGTGGTTACTATTACTGTTTTTTGATTACAAGTTTATTTTTGTAATCTGTAATAGTAGTATGTGGGAGGCATAAGTTTTTTATATAATATTTGTTTCTTCAGTTGTATCGTTTTAGATATATAGATCTGTTGTAAGATTACAGATTCTGTAATGGGGCATACAAAACGGAGAAAACAATCTTTTTTGACAAGAAGATAAGTTTTGTCAAGAAAAAAGAATGTTTGGCTCGCATCAGAATTTTTCCAGATTTTTAGGGTCAGATTACAAGGCTGTTTTGACCCAGTAAACATCGGAATTGGAAATTTTGTTCTTCACAGAAGTTGTAGATAATTGAATTTCGAATCCAACCCAATTGGAATCAGTTCAATCGGAGTTTGGATGAGGGAGAAAAGTCCAAAATGCTGAAGGCTGTGCAGTTTACTCGGGGAAAATTTCAGATCCGATTTTTCTTGCCTAAGTATGGTTGGATTTTGGTTTCCTTGATTGATTCAAAGTATCTAAGTCTTCAACATATGTATTGCTCAAGGATATACGGAGAAAACAATCTTTTTTTACAAGAAGATAAGTTTTGTCAAGAAAAAAGAATGTTTTGCTCGCAGCAGAATTTTTTCAGATTTTTAGGGTCAGATTGCAAGGCTGTTTTGACCCAGTAAACATTGAAATTGGAAATTCTGTTCCACACAGAAGTTGTAGATAATTGAATTTCGAATCCAACCCAATTGGAATCAGTCCAATCGAAGTTTGGATGAGGGAGAAAAGTCTAAAATACTGAAGGCTGTGCAGTTTACTCGGGAAAAATTTCAGATCCGATCTTTCTTGCCTAAGTATGGTTGGATTTTGGTTTCCTTGATTGATTCAAAGTATCTAAGTCTTCAACATATGTATTGCTCAAGGATTTCAAGTTTGGAAATGATTCCTTACTGCTTAAAGATTTCAAGACTCGAAGGATTCCTGATTGCTTAAGGATTTCAAGACTGGAAGGATTCCTTATTGCTCAAGGATTGCATCTTTGACCATAATAGTTGAGATACATATTATTTATGTTTCCTTTTTATGAATATTTGTATATTCATCTTGTTTGCATGTGTGATAGTTTACCATATTTGGACAACATGGTAATATTTGGCTTTTGACCTAGATCACGGTTTTTGCAAACATGTTAATTTTGATAACCCTCACAAATTTTTTAAATTACTATGTGGGAGAGGGAGTTTATTTTGTATAAATCCCATGGTCTCCATTACTAGTATGTAGATGATATAATTAAGTTTTGTGTGTTGGTTTTAGTACCTTCCTCCCTATCGGGACGAAATTAATTATGGCATCATCGGTACTTTACTTCCTTAGAGGATAACTCCAAGATAATTGTTGTATGGATTGCTCCTCCATCTGGGGTAGTTCATTACGGAACAATGGATTTTGAGGTTACGTAATGGTATACACTTAGCTATAAATAACAAGTATCCTCTCCATCTGAGTCACTGCTTTTATTTATAGGACCGAAGTAAATTAGCTATTTAATTTTATTGGGCATGGTTTAGTGCCTTGATAGTAAAATTAAAAGGTTGTGCCTATCTACACGAATGATGAAGAGTAGTGGACCTACCCATCGAGGCATACTCTTCACGGTGTGTAGGGTTGCTAATGTTTTTCTTTTAATAGACTGGTTGAGGGAACCAATTTAATAGAAATACAAAAAGTTTTGCCCTTCATAATTGTTGTTATGTGATTCTCAGATTCAAAAAATGGTCTCTTTCAATCAACTTGATGACATTGTCAAACAAATTCACTGGTCTTAATTATATTGACTAGAAAAGGATCTGGATATTGTGTCGACTGCTTAGGGGACCAAATTTGTGTTCTCTGAGGTGTGCTCTATCAAACCCACTGAAATTGCAACAGAACCTGAAATCCGGTATATAAGGATTGGGTTACAACTGACGAGATGGCGCGGTGTTACATTTTAGCTTCTATGTCGAATGTATTGCAACATCAGCATCAGTTTTTTAGAAACTGCCTATGACATGATGCATAACCTAAAATAAAGGTTTGGGGTGCGGCTAGGCAAGTTGCAATGTGGGATTTGGGGAATTAACCATTGGTGAAGGAACCCTACTAAGGGGATTATGTTCTGAAGATAATAGGTCTTCTGAATGTTTTATTTATTTTTTTTTTAGAAATCCCAGGAGCTAAAATCAATGGGGAAACCCAGGTTGATATTGTGCTCCAATTGCTTACCAAGTTTTTTCAGCAGTTCCGCCTGAATTACAATATGAACAAAATGCTTTATTATTTGACGAAACTGCTGAAAGAGAGTTAAATAAGCCAAGGGTCTTTTAGTTAATAAATAGACAACTGTGAGTGTAGTTGAAGAGGTTTCTGCTTCTTAGCCGAAGGCAACAAGAAGTAGGAAAAGGTTCAACAACAAGCCACGGTTCCTCAGACAATTTATGAGTTTAGAGGTAGAGTGGAAAAGCCTAACGGCAAGTGTTTTCACTATAAGCAGAAAGGACACTAGAAGAAGGTTATCCGAATTATCTCAATAAATTGAATAATCTAGGAAAAAAAATTTCACTAGTAGTTGAATCATGTTTAGCGGTGTTATCTACCAGTACCTGGTGTGTAGATACGGGTGCCACTAATCATGTTTGCAATTTATTGCAAAGGTTCCAGGAAACCTGGAGACTTAGTGATGAAGAGATTTATCTACATATAGGAAGTGCTACAAAAGTAGCAGCAGTTGCAGTAGGCGTTTTAATTTCAAGAGATTGTCTTTATGATCATTGAATTAGGAGAACTTAGTTTCGGTTTCTAATTTGGTTGTAAATGGATATTTGGTTTATTTTTAATAACTCTGTGGTTATTAAGTTAAATAAACATTTTATCTGTTATGTTTCATTAGATGACAATCTCTATGTTATTAATGATATCGTTCCTACAATGTAACTAAATGAATTGAATAACACTAATAGATTGCCATATAAGAGAAATGAGCCTTATAGTTGAACCAAACGTATCTTTGGCACTTACGCCTAGGTCATATTAATCTAAATAGAATTTCTAGACTGGTTAGAAATGGATCTTTGGGTTCATTAGAAGTGGAGGCACTTCCGGTCTGTGAATCCTGTTTGGAAGGTAAAATGACCACGATGCCCTTTTTCGGGAAAAGGGAGAGCCAATGAAACGTTGAAATTAGTTCACTTTGATCTGTGTGTACCTATGAACATCCGGGGTAGAGGTGGTTTTGAGTATTTCAATACTTTTATTGATGATTACTCAAGACATTGTTACATTTATTTGATATACCGTAAGTCCGAAGCTTTGAGAAATTCAAAGAGCATAGACCGGAAAAGGGAAAGCGTCTGGATAAATGTTCTGGATAAATGTATCAAGACATTGCGATCTCCTCGTGGTGGCGAATACCTCTTGGAAGTATTTAGGAACTAGTGGCAGCAGAAGGGATTACATCCCAGTTGTCTGCGCTAGGTATGCCACAACCTAATGGTGTAGCAGAAAGAAGGAAAGGACTCTTATGGATATGGTGAGATCAGTGGTGACTTATTCAAATTTACTAAATTCGTTTTGGGGACATGCACTAGAAACAATAGCGTACATTCTTAACTTGGTACCATTTAAGCTAGTACCAACTGCACCCTCAGAACTATGGATTGGGAGCAAAACTAGTCTATGGCATGTTCAGAATTGGGGTAGTGTAGCACATGTGCTGACAGGGAAAGCAGATAAATTGAAATCAAGGACAAATGTTTGTTTGTTTTGGTGGGGTACCCTAGAGGAACGAAAGTTGCTCTATTTTATAGTCCTAAGGATCATAAGGTCATTGTTAGCACCAATGCTTGATACTTAGAGGAAGGCTATGTCATAGATCACAAGCCCAGTAGTAAGATTGTTCTAGAAGAATTGAGAGAAAATAGACCGGCACAGACTTCTTCAATACTTATAGTACAAAAGGTTACATCACATGAAATTGTTGTTAACACACCAGTACCTTGTCGTAGTGGGAGGGTTATTGTTTAACCCAATCGGTATACGTTGTAGGAGAGTCTTATGATATGATCCTCAAGAACAACAGCCAAACCACGAAACTACAAAGAGGCACTACAAGATAAAGATGCGTAACTTTGGCAAAGATCAAGAGCACATGTTGTGCAGTCTTAAGAAGTCTATTTGTGGACTTAAGCAGGCATCTAGGTCTTGGAACATCCGTTTTGATCAAGTAATCAAATCTTTTGGTTTTGATCAATGTCTGAATAAGTCGTGTGTGTACAAGAAGCGCAATGGAAATGTGGTGGTGTTTGTATTGCTATATGTGGATGATATCTTGTTCATCGGAAACGATGTCGGAGTGTTATCTTTGGTATAGTTGTGGTTATCTAGCCAGTTCGATATGAAGGATTTAGGAGTAGCCGGTCACATCCTTGGGATTAAATTTTTGCGAGATCAAGCAAAGGATGTTGGGCTTCTCAAGCTTCCTATATCGATGTGATCCTTGCCCGTTTTAGCATGCAGGATTCCAAGAAAGGATTGCTTCCTTTCAGACACGAAGTCAATCTATCCAAGGATCAGTGTCTTAAGACATCTGAGGAGATGGAGAAAATGAAGGGAGTTCCTAATGTTTCAGCAATAGGAAGCCTCATGTATGCTATGTTGTGAACTAGACTTGATATTTGCTTTGCTGTTGGCATGGTTAAAAGATTTCAGTCTAACCCTGGACAAGAAGATTGGACTGATATAAAATGTATACTCAAGTATCTGAAAAGAACTAAGGATTATACGTTGGTGTACCAGTCAGACAGTCTAGTGCCTTGTGGGTATGCAGATTAAGACTTTATGTTATATAAGAGTTCCAGATAGTCAACATCGAGATGTGTGTTTTCCCTAGGAGATAGAGCTATGAGTTGGTGGAGTATCTAGTGATCGTGTATTGTAGATTCCACCATGGAGGCTGAGTATGTGGCAGTTTTTGAAATAGCCAAGAAGGCGTTTGGCTCAAGAACTTCTTGATGGATCTAGAAGTGGTACTTTCGATACAGTCAGCAATTTCAATCTGTTGTATAGTAGTGCAGTTGCTAACTCGAAGGAGCCAAAGATTCATAAGAAGGGAAAACACATCGAGTGTAAGTATCACCTGATTCGAGCGATCGTATAGAAAGGTGATGTAGTTGTGACCAAGATTGCATCGGCAAACAACCTAGCAGATCCTTTTACGAATGGCTTACATGCCAAGATTTTGATAGTCATGTAAAGGGAATGGAAGTGAGATGTGTGGCAGCATGGTTTTGAGTCTAAGTGGGAGATTGTTAGAAACTTATACTAAAAGTCATGCTTTTATGTAATGGATTAATATTTAATTAGTTAATTATTAATCAGTTTTATCCCTTTTTTGATGAGAATCTATTATGTGCAATGTTTGCATGATATAATTGTATGTTGTGCATATGTCTTTTATTCTACATAGTAGATGATCCAGTGTGTAGAGTACGGCTTACACACAGAAGATTGGATCATCGGTTCTTGTGGAATATAAGTTTTGGTTCACAACTTAGATGGAATTTGACACACCATCGGTAGGATTGTAGTACAATGTTTTAGTAGGTTTGTCTTGACTACAGGGAACGGTTCTAGTTCCGGCTCATTGTGCTAGTACATTTTGTGTGTATTGAACAAGACCGCTTTAAGGTAATTGTCTTAGTACTGACATTTTAAGACAATTAGAACCTTATAGTTATTAAGAATACTTATGCTCTTAATCCGGATATAATTAATACATATATACATTTAATGTTGTTGACTTTGATTCATTATAAAGTGAGATCTTTTTTACGGTCAATAGTCTTGGTGAGTTGGGTCACAACATTATATGCATGAAATATATGGATATTAATTATTGATAGAATTCACGTCTCGTTAGAGATTGATGATACCCCCTTGAGTAAACTTATAAGTTTCGGTTATGTCAAACCCTGCAGGTGGATATTTGTATCCGACATATCGAATGAGTTAAGTGGTTAGTCTCAAGGTGTTTTATAAGATGTTGATTAGTGGGAGATTGTTAGTAATCGACATTAATCAATGGGTATCTGTAATCTTAACGTGGGGAGATTAATAAGTATTTAATAACGTGGAGCTCAAAATATAATCGAGATAAAGATGGGAGTGCAATTATAATTCTTTAGTGGTGTGAATTATAATTTGTGAAATAAGAATAGAATCCAGGTGGGATTAGGTTTTCTTATTTACACAAGGAGCCTAGATTTATTTCTCCTCAGGTCCCTGCTCTAGCCCTATAAATATATCGTTATGTTCTTTAGGTCAAAAAACAGTCATTCAGAAAATTGGAATAGAGGCTGGATGAGAGAGAACAAAGAGATCATGTAGAAGTCCACACTTGGCTACATGATCGAGATATAAGGGAATATGGCAGAAGATCATGAGGTACTGTCGAGCAAAGTTTGTTGCATACAGTAATTAGGTCTGTCAAGTTCTAAAATAAACAAGTCAACCAGCGTTCGTGTCTACGGATGAGAGGTAAACCCTAATTCCGCCTTGTAGGGTTTGTGTTTATTTTTGTTGTTTAATCTGTACGCGTAATTACTGGGTTCTGGGATTCGTTTCCCAACAGAAACATGTAGATGTTAAAATGTAGATTGGAAAACATTACAAACCTTAAATTGCTATTAATGAAGTCAGAACATGCTTAGCAAATGAGTTTTATTACATTTGCTAGCACTTGCGACCCAATTCCTTGTGTATCTCTTTATATACACGATGACACTATAACCATTACTCACGACCACAACCACGACCTGTTGGCCGATACTGCAATTTAGACTCCTGTTACAGACATAGGATTTGAGGAGAGACGTGATCCTTCAGATTACAAGGGCAAAAACTCGAACATATTTATTTAAAACATAAAAACAATCACTGTGTTTGGTTTAGAGTTTTGAGAAGAAATTTTTTGAGAAATTTTTTGAGATAGTGTTTGGATGAGTTTTTGGAAAAAGTAATAATTAGAGAGATGTGTAATGATTGGAAAGAGATAGAGAGAGAAATGAGAATTAATGATTGGAGAAAGTGGTATGAGTAGAGAGAGAAATGTAATTAATGATTGGAGAGATGAGAGATGGGGAAGGAATCTTTTTGGAATTTTTTTTGGAAATGTGAACCAAACACAGTGAATGCTTCTGTTTAAAACAATACCCGTAGATGAACAAAGTAATTCAACGGCCTCTAGAGGTGAACGGCTCTGAGATCGTCAATGAAGGAGCAGAAGTCGGTACCTCATCCTGTTCATTTAAGGCTTCACCGAAATCCCGACACTTGAGAATATCGCCCAAGTTATCAGGTAGTTGGGCTCTACCTTCTAAATATTGTACGACAATAGTCATGCTCGGCCTTGCTGCAGCTATGGCGTGTGAGCAGAGCAACCCAAGCTTCAACACTAACTCAGCTTCTTCAGCCACATATTCAGTACCGAGTTCTCTATCAATTGCATCAAGAATGTTTCCCCTTTCCAAGCACTCGAATACCCAATCTACCAAAATGATTTCCTCTGGAGAGGCTCGTCGCTCGATTGGCCTTCTACCACAAACCACCTCTAGCATAAATGCCCCAAATGCAAACAAGTCAGTGCTTGTACTTGCTTTTCCGTTGCGTGCCAACTCAGGTGCAATATAGCCGAGAGTTCCGGCTATATGAGAGGTTTGGGGATCAGCTCCGTGATCACATAGCTTGGCAAGCCCAAAATCCCCTAATCTTCCATTGAATTCGTTGTCAATCAACACATTGCTGGCTTTGACGTCTCTGTGAATGATAACCTGTACCCATTGTTGGTGCAAATAGAAGAGGCCGGACGCTACATCTTTGATGATCTTAAACCTTTGCATCCAATTTAGGGTGGTCCCCTTAGGCTGGCCATAAAAAAACCTGTCAAGACTTCCGTTAGGCATGTAATCATAAACCAAAAGGAGTTCTTGCTTACGCCGGCAATAGCCAAGAAGGCGAACTAGGTTTGGGTGCCGTAGGCGGCCTATGGTTGCGATTTCTGCCACAAATTCTCTCAATCCTTGCCTTGAGTCATGGGCAACTCTTTTAACTGCAACCTGTATGTTTGATGTTGGAAGCACACCTCGGTATACTCTACCAAAACCTCCTCGCCCAAGAAATTCCTTGTCTTTGAAACCCTTTGTAGCAATGAATAGATCCTTGTAGTCAAATCGATGAGGGCCATACTGAACCTCCCAATCCTCGACGACTTCCATGAATTTCTTCATCCTTGAGGTGAAACGTAAACCAAAGATCAAGATTAGGAGTAGAAGAAATGCTGCTGGTGGCAATATAATTGCCAAAATCCTCTTGAGTTGTCTTTGATCTTTCTCAACATCTTTATCAAATGACAGACCCCTCGTGAATTCTGAAACATTTTTCTCGACTAGATGAGTTGGGATGGTCCTTGGAAGGCTAGACGTGTTGATTTGTTGGGCTTGACCATTCATCTTGAAATGCCATCCTAGTATGTCATGATACGTGGGACTTGAGCCGGTGGAGGATGAAAACCCCACGTACATATACTCTAGCAGGAAGGGTGAAAGATCCTTGGTCAAGGATAAAAGTGGGAGTTCAGGTTTGGGTACGTCAAATGGTGACATGGTAACGTTAAGTTGTGTGTTTATTCCATCATATTCCACCCAAACCAGCATTGGGTCTCCACTTATGAGACTTAGATTCCTGAAAGCACCGTTTTGATCAGCGAAATAGCATGCGGAAGCAGATTTGATTGACTTCAGGCCGTTAATATCGATGCCAATGTGGTTGTCTTTTTTGTCGTCAAACTCAGAGCTATACTTGGTGTCGATCTCGACTGCAACTATATGATTGGAACTATTCCCGTTGTTTGTCTCATTGAATAGCCCAAGATACTGGCTGGGAAGGGCTCCGGGAATCTGTTTGTTTGGCGAAATAACGAACGCTAGCCCACCATCGGCTTCGAGTGTCGGGTGCAATGGTTGGATTTTGAAGATGAAAGTAGTAGAAAAGGAAATGACACTAGCATTTGAGGAGTTCTTGAATTGGATTGGAAAGTTGTAGAAAGCATGGCCGGTTGTTTGTTTATCATAATTGGATAGTGTGAGCGGGCCATTGGAAACGAGCTTCGCGGTTCCATCCAGCTTCAGATATCCATTCAAGGTGAAATCGTCTGGAAAGTAGCTGCTAGAAGTCGCAAATTTCAGAAGGAGAAGCAACACAGTGGTGATACAACAATTCATGGCTACTTCGATCTTCTTGTTCTTCTTCTTACCAATGCAGCAAGTGTAACTGTTAAGGTTAGATGATCGAACAAGCAACACCAACACGCACAAATAAACTGAACACAGAACACAAACAATTTTTACGTGGTTCCCCAAAATCGGGTACATCCACGGGAGAGATTTCACTATGAACAAGAGATTTACAATGGAGAAGATACACTCTCACACTCACACAACTCTCTCAAGTTCACACTTCACACAAATTTCCTCTCCACTGTCAATACACACAGTGCACTCTTCTCACTTTTTCTTCTCACACACTGCGCCTCTCTCTCTGCCTTAAAACATGTATACAGAGAGGAAGAGAGTAGTCAACAAAAGGAGGGTGGGGACTGCTCAATTTGTCTCCCACGCCTGCCTTCCAATTTCCTCACCAACTACCACAATAAATTTACGCCAAGAAACAGCTCAATGCATTCATTGTTTTCCACCTTTTTGACTTCTTTTTCTTTCTTTAATGCACCTTCATTTTCCTTTTAACTTTTCTCCACTTAGGTTAGGTTTGGCTAAAAAAGCCAACAAAACTAAAAAAACACGAAAAAAAAATCAAATAAAGACGAAAAATAAGCCAACTAATTTTTTAGGCCAAACCACACCTTACTCCCCACGTGGGAGAGCTACAAACAACCCAACAAACACCCCTCTCACATGTGGGGTAATTGTTGAACCCGCGGCGCTGTCCGGCCGCCACCCGCACCCCTTAATCGGAGTGCCCGCACCCCCTAACCGGGTGCCTATCAGAAAACGTTGGCAACCAAATTGGTTGCAAACGTAACCCTTCTCCTTCTACACATCTTTTCATCCTCATTTTGTTACATATCTAACTCTTTAGTCGTTCGACATTTTTCTTATAAAAACAACCATATCTAGAACATTGGGGAAAAAAAATCTAAAACTGAAACTCTTTCTTTTACAGGCAACGAAGATACAAATTAAAACAATAAGAAATATCCGAATCGAAAATCCGATCCTGGTCCGATTAGATTTTAGTTCTCCCAATACAATAAATAAATAAATAGGCAAAACTACTCATGTATATTGTCAAACTCTACTTATATACATACTAATGTCAATTATCTTATGCCTTTGCGATGACTAATCTCCATACAAAAGTTTTGATTTCGTAAAATATCTGACTCCCACTAAGAATTTGATTTCTTTTCTGCTTCTCTGTATTTCTCTCACTCCACTCCCATACAATATCACACTCCCATACAACATTCGAAGCTCACACACGATTACGTAAAATATCTGACTCTCACTAAGAATTTGATTTCTTTTCTGCTTCTCTGTATTTCTCTCACTCCACTCCCATACAATATCACACTCACAGATATATAGCACTTAAAACTCAACTACTAGAATGCATCGAATAATTAAGCTAATCAACCACACACCACACAATTCATTTGCCTACTTTTCCAACTTATTTAATAGAGCAAAAATAAAAAGCCATATGCATTCAGATATTCATAACGAGGCCGCAAGATCCTTCAACATATCCATCCTTAAATATTACGCCCCCTTTTTTCCGAGGAAGACGCTTGTTAAGACTATTTCTGTTTGCAGACTTGCCTTCAGCAGCTTCAAACCCTAAACAAAAAAGGCCAGATACATGCAGAAATTAAAATTGAGAAGATAAACTTGACGTAGACGAGTGATTTTTCCGAACAAAAAAAACAAGTTAGAACAAATGGAGTAATAATATTATGTGCATACAGGTATGCACTACAGGGTTTCCGACTCCATCTTGGACTTCTCGGTATGAGTGTTACTCTGTTTTTATTTTGGTTAGAGCATCTTCAATGATGAAGAGAGGAGCGTGTTTGGATTTGATGCAAGATTTTTTGGCCCCAAAAAACTGCATTTCCGACCAATTATTGAAACCGTAGAAGCATTTTACTCGTTTTGGTTTTTGCTACAGATTCCAAGGCTGCATTTTCTGAGCCCTGTATTGGACATTTGCCGATACGATAGGAAAGGATCTTTGCTTTTCCTCATTGAAATTTGGCACTTAATGGATTGAACATGTTGGTTCTATTTGTGAGAGTAGTATCATCATCATGGTATCGGATTAGGTCATGTAATCCTTGTCAAGTTTTGTACTACTTGTGAATTGGGTCGCATACAATTTGTGCCATGGAATTCAAATAGAGGAGAACTTGGTAATTGGTTAGTGCAATTTAGAGGGTTAAAAATTCAAGTTTTTATCAAAGATTCCAAGTTGGAGTCTCTACAATTTTAGTAAATGTTATATTTTCATAAAAGGTCATTAGCTTGTCATTCATCCAATTATAGTGAAAGATATCGATCACTGTTTACTTATCCATCGAGAAGCGCCTTTGTTGATTAACTGAAAAGAAATCCTAGTCATTGGACTGGTTTTTGATGTTGCTGTTTTTTCTGAATTGGACGCTTATTGAGGAGCTTAAACACTGTTCTAGTGGACAGAGAGAGAGAAGGTCGTAGTGGAAAGTAAAGAAGTCTTCCGGTTGTGCATCTAGATGACTCAGATTTCTCTCAAACCCTTTCCTTCTCTCTTCTCTTTCTATCTTTAAAATCCAAACTCTCCAACACATTTTTAGACTACCAGAATGCACAGGATACCGCCACGTGTTACCTGGTTGGTACCCAAAATTTTTCCACAAATAGGACTCGTTTATTCTTGGTGTCGATCAGGAGTTTTAGGCTCACAGTCAAACTTGAAGTTGCCATTGTATTTGTGGGGAGTAATTGTGGGAGATGGATGAGGTTACTTTGTTCGGTTTCCTGCCTTGCACTTTTCAGTTTGGAACTTTACTTTGGAAATACGTTGAAAATTTGTTCAACAATTGAGCCAACAGGAGTTTGGTCACCTTTTATATTTCCAGATTATAACTAGATGTGAAGATAGGATGGCACGAATGTGTGTCAATTTTCTTTTGCTAAGCAAGAAATTTATTAATCTTTGAAAATAAATTACAAAAAGATTAAAGGGACCCAAAACTGAAAACGCCAAGGGCCCGAAGGGGAAAAACAAAATACGGAACAAGAAGGGTGGTAAGATACCAACCAGAACCTGAACCTGAGACAAAGACCAGAAAAAGACAAACCTGATACACCCCAAAGACTACAGCAAGAAAAGAAAACAACCTAAGAGCTCCAACCCCTAAGCGAACTAAAGCAAGCAAGGCCAAAGCAATGAGAACAAACCCTCAAACAGCGAAATCTCCAACAACCAAAAAACGGAAACAACTCCAGAAAGCTCCCAACCAAAGGCAAGAGGCAAATCAAAATTCCATTGAGATGGAGATGAGGCCGAAAGTTATCTTCAAAATAGATGAATCTTGTTTAACTCTTGTTTCCTTCTGTTTTTAGTGCGGACTCTAATTCACTCCTTATTGAAATTTGTCCTTAAATTGCCATTATCGTGTATTTTGTAGATGTAATATTGTAATATATAGTGTTTTTTATATACCAGAAGGGGAAAGTGTGTTCAAGTAATGGACCTGGCGACGGATAAGAAGTTGAAGAGTTATAGCCACACGTCAGTTGCATTGCACTTAATGCTAGTGAGACTTGGTGGTTAAAGTGACTACTGCTAAGATTTCATGCTTGATCAGTTGCTTGTCATGAATTGGTGATTGCAGTTATTGTTCTTTCTAGTGTAAAATCCTAAAAGGTACATTTTGAGTCTTTTACCGAGAAAAGAGTAGCTCGTAAAACCCTTCGCTTTAGTTGCATAATGGGTTGTTGATTCTAACCATAATCCTGTGATCCTTGTCCCTATTTGCCTGACTGTAACCTACTTTTTACCTATTGGCTTGTGGCAATAGTCGGAATTTGTCTGTTTGGGATCTTCATGCTCGCGAGTGCATTTCGACAATATCCACTCGTGCTTCAGTTCAAGATAAGGTATTTGTTCACAATCAAGTTTTTTCTTTAATTTCTCAAAGAGTCAAAAAATCCATCAATCTTAAATTTCTTTTGGAATGTTCATACGTATAGGGTAAACTCGTCTTCCCCTCTATCAGTTAAATAGATCCCACTGCTTTTTTTTTTGTTAAAAGATCCCATTGCTTTGAAAATCTACAGTAAAGCTTAGAAGTTATGAAACTCACTTACTCCTCAGAACCGCAATAACTCATTTCCACCGTGGCTTATTTGTATGGATGGTCCCCAAAGTATTAACGAAGTGTCACTTTGGTCCCCAAAATATAAATCGTGTCTATTGAGTCCCCAATGTTAACAATTTGCGTTTAAATGGTCCCTGGGTCTAACCCCCGTCTGTTTTTACGGTCAAGTGCAGGGGTATTTTCGGAATTTCATTGCAAACCCTCCCACTTCATCTTCTACCTCAAAACCCTAACCATTCCCATACCCATCCCCAAACCCCAAAATTCCAGAACTGAACTCAAAAAATTCAAATAAACAAAGTGAAAACCCAACAGGATTTGGAAATTGCACATCGGAAGAAATTCTAAGTTCCTAACGATCATCAAACCCATTTGGCTCTCAGTATCACTGTAATTCTATGAAATCGTACCTCGAATCGATAAGAATGATAAGAAGCATACAAGGGACAATAGAAGAAGAATCGTGTTTTGACTTCTAATGTCGATGATGTAAGGCTGCGTTTGGCTCTCTGTATCGTTGTAATCTGGAGGGTTGAAAATGATTGCGGCACTATCGATTAGTTCTGTGGATTATTAATTATACACCATCGATTGAGTTCCAAAGTTTAGGATTAATAAACGACCGCGGTGGAATTGGATTATATTCCTCTCCATGTCTCCTTCATGTCCAGATCACGGTGATGAGTTTTTCCACGAGTTATTGTTGGGGTAGAAGAGTGGACACATTGGGTGGCAGCCATGGGGAGTATTTACAATTATTCAAAAACACAATTTCTTCAATTCCGCCGAAATCCCAATTGAACCAAACTCTGGAGTTGGACAAACTCAAACATAAAGAATTTTCTTCAATTCCCCTGAATTGTTTGTAAAAGACGCATCTTTTTTTCACTCTACATAGCATGATTTTGGAATGCACATTGCAATATAGACAAAACCCACTTTTTTCCAGAACAAAAACGAACCAAATCAAATGGGAAGTCCGGATAAATCAACATCTTACCGTAGTCAGAATTGAATCATCGTAGTCACCATTGTTGGACTGATCGCATGGATGGGATTTTGTCTTTGTGTTTTGAGACAATGAAAATAGTGGGAGGCCAAGAGGGCCGGAGATGAGTTTGTGTTTGACTTCAGTTTTGGAATTTGGGGATGGGTAAAGTTAGGGTTTTGAGGTAGAAGATGAAGTGGTGAGAGTTTAAGATGAAATTCCGAAAATATCCTTGCACTTGACAGTAAATACGGACAGAGTTAGACCAGAGACCATTTAAACGCGAATTGTTAACATTGGATTGGGGACTTAATTGACACGATTTATATTTTGGGGACCAAAATGACATTTCGCTAATACTTTGGGGACCATCCATCCAAATAAGCCTTTCCACCGTGGACACGATGATTATCAGCTTCCCAGAACTCTCCTTTAGGCTGTGTTTGGAAGTTAGGGAAAGAAAGAGAAAAGAAAGGAAAATAAGTAAGAATGAAATTAGAGGGAAAATTGAAGAGAAAATGAGAGGAAAGTTAAATAAGAACTTGAATATTTTCCCTCCTCTTTTTGTAGAACCAAACAAAGGAAGGGAAATTTTTTAAATTTTCTCTCCCTTTCTCTTCCTTTCCCTAAGAACCAAACAGAGCTACTCTTTCCTTTGTTTCCAACAATTTTGCAGAAATTTGATTTATTGGCCCCTGCGTTGTCATGGTTATAGTTCTCAGGAATAGTTATTTTGCATGGCATACCTGCTTATGCCTTCCCTGCTTTGTCCCTTTACCATATCTACTCTAACAAAAGCTATTTCCAGCTCGCTAGAGCCTTTAAGAACGAAGAGTCT
>CM029273.1:16829753-16938265 GCA_016920895.1 Vaccinium myrtillus
TGATTTATGTAGTCTGGTAGTGTATGCAGACGTCCAAATTGCAAAGTTCTCATGATTGCAAAGTTCATCTTCCTGTCACTCTGGACATTTAATTCTGCAGTTCCTGATATGTAGTTGCGACGTCTGTCATCTCCTTGTTTTAGCTTCCATATTACGTCAAGAGTGGTTTTTCGTTATTTATAACAAGTTTGGCATTATAGGGGCAGAGTCTGTTGTTTATAGACTTCGATGGTCTTAGACTTTTACTTAAACGTGCTCAGCTTCGTATTTTCAAATATTCAGAGTAAGTTGAGGAAAAGCAATTAAATGTTGCATATTTTTGTCGGAGTGGTCAATGTTTTGCCTTATTTTCTTGTGTTGTTGGTTTTTCAAGTTGAAGGTACTGAATAAACAGCTATTCACAACTTTCAGGTACTTAGGGAGCAAGCCTCAACATTGGCATCCCAACCACGTACACCGTGAAAGTTAAGGATGTTGAGGACCTATGAAGCACCGACACCTCTCCGGCACCCCGTACTGCAGTGTCCCGACACGGGGACACGGCGGGAAACGTGTCCCGACACGCCACGTGGCGTTGGACACGGCTAAACAACTTTTTTGGATGGGGACACGGCTGGGGACACGGATGGGGACACGGGGGAGAGAGAGAGAGAGGAGAAAAAAAACGAGAGAGAGAGAGAAGCCGAGAGAGAGAGAGAGGAGAAAAAAACGAGAGAGAGAGAGAGATGTAGTGTGAGAGAGTGAGAGAGAGAGAGATGTAGAGAGAGAGACGACGTATCAGCAGCAACCAGCGACGGCGGCGTTTTCTCAGATCTGGTTTTTAGGGCTTCAGAAGTTGTAACTGATGACTGACGAAGAAGATGGAGTGCTTATATAGGCTAAATTACAGTTTTTACCCTAAGTTTATGAGTAATTATAAATTTACCCCTGAAAGTTTAAAAAAAAATCAATTTTACCCTGAAAGTTTTATAAAATTTCAATTTTACCCCTCAAAGTTTTAAAAATTTTCAATTTTGCCCCTGAAAGTTTAAAAAAAATTCAATTTTACCCCCAAATTTTTTGTAAAAATTCAATTTTACCCCTGAAAGTTTTACAATATATATTATATATATGTGTGTGTAAATAAATATATAATTAAATAAATATACACGTGGCGTGTCCCCCGCCGTGTCCGTGTCCCCATTTTTTTAGAATTGCCGTGTCCCCGTGTCCGTGTCCGTTTCCGTGTCCATGTCCGTTTCCGTGTCCGTGCATCATAGTTGAGGACGCGAACAAGAAGAAAATGGGTCCTAATGCTAATCATACTACACAACTTTTAAAATTATGTGGAGCAGATCAGCAGTATCTGAGTTAATGTTGGAGCTGAAGAAAATACTTGAGGAGGTTGGTATCAAACATAATCTTCTCTCGCAAGAAGTTCACCTCAGCTATACTGGGTCTGCGGCCCCAGCATTTACAAATGTGTCACGATGATGATCAGTTTGCTAGCATGATAAAGTCCTACTTCTGACAAGTGACAAGTATGTTCCTTGATACTTCATATGTGCTTGAATGGTTGCCCGTGGGTTTGTAATGTATGGATCCCATTATTTGGTATTTCCATTACAAATGATGAAATACTGTTTTTTTTTTTTTCTGAGATGACTTTCTCTGACATCCATGGTTTTAAAGGAAAAATTGAATGTTCACATGTGGTCATGAATTGATTTGAGTCTGATTTCTTAAGCATCAACCATTGAACTCTTGCTATTTTCCTGTGCATATATTAGCTACTCCTATGTGCTTTTGATTTGTATTCTCTCACTTTTGGTTCTCTCTTTTATGCTAGTTTGATTCAGTGATACATATCTACCGTACTTTTTCAGAAGAGAAATGAAATGAAATGGTTTTCATGGGGCACTCAGACTATCCTCATTATATTGTTCCCTGTAATTCTTGCAATCTGGTCATGTTTTACCTTAGATATTGGCATTGATATTCTTGCACTTTTTCATTTCTTGGGCACATTGGAGGTTATAGCATAAGGGAGTATCTTGTCTATGGCACTCTTCTTCCCACTGTGAACTCATGATGGGACATGATATACGTTCCACCTATCCTCTAGAGCAATATCAATATTATGAAAAGCACATTTTTCAATGAAGCAACAGAGTAAGCCACTTGGATGTAAACTCAGGCTTAGATCATTATTATGAAAAGCACATTTTCAATGGAGCAACAGAGTAAGCCCCTTCGATGTAAAGTCAGGATTAGAGAACTTGAGTGTACCAGGATATCAACTTGCAGTTTGTCAGCCACAGTACTAGAGTTCTACCTAGTCTAGTGATCACCCGTTTGGACAGATCTAGTATCACATGCACTGTCACATGTTTAATTTGTTTTTTTAGTGACTGGTGCCCTATCTTTATTTCTGTAAAGAAATTCTATGGAACTCCAAGACTTGGGCAGTGTATGGCTCATATTTTTACTCATGTACTAGGAAATTTAGAGTATTATGGCATTCGGAAAGAGCAAGTTTTTGTTGCCCTCTTCATGATGATAGAGAAGTAACTATGTACACTCTGTGAATGTTTTAGTTGTTTTCAACTTTGGGAATGCACTGGTCAAATATGTGGACGAGTTTATGGTCCTTGAAAAAGCATTAAACCTTTGTCTTCATCAGTCTGCCTCGATGCTATATGAAATTGTCTTCGTAATTGCTTGGTTTCGATTCTGTCTCTCGTCACCTTTTACATTTCTAGATTACAACTAGATGTGAATATAGGATGGAACGAATGTGTGTCATTTCCATCTATTAGTAGGAGATGAGGCCGGAAGTTATCTTCAAAATAGATGAATCTTGTTTAACTCTTGTTTCCTTTTGTTTTTAGTGCACACTCTAATTCACACCTTATTGAAATTTGTCCTTAAATTGCCATTATTGTGTATTTTCTTGATGTAATATATTGTGTTTTGTATATAGCAAAAGGGGAAAGTGTGTTCAAATAATGGACATGGCGACGGATAAGAAGTTGAAGAGTTATAGCCACACGTCAGTTGCATTGCACTTGATGCTAGTGAGACTTGGTGGTTAAAGTGAACGCCGCGAAGATTCCATGCTTGATCAGTTGCTTGTCATGAATTGGTGATTGCAGACTCAAGGTTTTGAAATCGGGATACGTATCATGCATCGTTTTTCTTAGTTTATAAATCGTATCGGGATACGTATCACGTATCGTAAGATACATTAACCATAATTAAAAAGTATTTATGCCCAGTAGCACCAACAAACTAAGTTTTTAAGTTGAAAATTTTCAAGTCTCTCAATTGAGATTTCTTAGATTGAGGATTCCTGCTACCTTAGTCAAGGGCAAAAAAGAAAATCCCTAATAATATTCTCCCAAAACAAGATCGAAGTATATATTTCTTCTATTCAAGCCCTACATTGAGGTTAGATATCTTTCAAATGTTTGAATGTCGCTTAAACGACTTATATTAATGTGTTTGAGGTTCCCCTTTTTACAATAATGTTTGAATTTCTTTCATTAAGAATTTGTAAGATACGTACTGAATCGGGATACGCATATGTATCGTAGGATACGCCATAGTATCGTTGGATTTCTATACAAAAAGGATACGGAGTGGGATACATATCATTTTCCGAAGGAGACGATACGAATCGTAGGATACTTATCGTGTATCGTAGGATTTTAACAACAATGATTTGCAGTTATTCATATGTTCTTTCTAGTGTAAAATCCTAAAAGGTACATTTTTAGTCTTTTACTGAGAAAATAGTAGCTCATAAAACCGTTCGCTTTAGTTGCATAATGGGTTGTTGATTCTAACCATAATCCTATGATCCCTGTCCCTAATTGCCCGACTGTAACCTACTTTTTACCTATTGGCTTGTGGCAATAGCTGGAATTTGTCTGTTTAGGATCTTCATGCTCACGAGTGCATTTCGACAATATCCACTCGTGCTTCAGTTCAAGATAAGGTGTTTGTTCACAATCAAGTTTTTTCTTTAATTTCTCAAAGAGTCAAAAAAATCCATCAATCTTAAATTTCTTTTGGAATGTTTATACGTATAGGGTAAACTCGTCTTGCCCTCTCTCAGTTAAATAGATCCCACTACTTCGAAAATCTACAGTAAAGCTTAGATGTTATGAAGCTCATTTGCTGCTACTACAAGAAATTACACTATTAGTGACCAGTTTTGGTGACCACTTGAGTTTTGGTCACAGAAAATCAAGAATTAGTGACAAAAAATACATTGGTGACAAAATCTTGATCCATTGGTCACCACTTGAGTTTTCGTCACAAAAAATCAAACAATTAGTCACCCAAAAATACGTAGTCACAAAATGTTGAATAATTGGTGGCCATATCTACATTTGATCACTACTTGTTCAAAACTTTCTATGACAAACCCTAATTTGGTCACTAATCATAGTACTTTCGGTGACTAACAAAAATCTAATCACCATAAGTGGAATGTTTTGTGACCACTAGTTTATTTGGTCACTGAATAGTAAATTTAGTGACCAAAATTCTGTGGTCACCAAATCAATTTCGTTTGTGCCACTTTTTGCGGAAATATCATTCATCCTAATGAAGGGTTTTTATAAACCCGATCGAGTAAAAAATTTACATGAATGATTTAATCAACAAGCACAACAAAATCAATGATCTCAATCATCATGATTGTGTCGTGATCGTGTGGCTATTATACATTTAACTACGGTACAAGGCTTAGTTTACTATCAATTGCGTCCCGATAAAGGGGCTTTCTAAACCCAATGGAGTCAAAATTTTGCATGAATGATTTAATCAATAGACATAACAAAATCAACGATCTTGATCGTCGTGATTGTGCCGTAGTCGTGTGGCTACTGTGTATTTAACTACTACATAAGACTTAGTCTACTATCATCACGTCCCGATGAATGGGCTTTTTAAACCCGATCGAGCTAAAATTTTAGATGAAAGGTTTAATCAACACACACTATGAAATCATACATCTTGATCATCATGATTGTGTCGCAATCGTGTGGCTACTATACATCCAACTACGACGCAAGACTTAGTTTACTATCGAGTAAGTTGAACATATAAATTCTAAAGGTTATTATCGAGTATATTTTTATAATGAGCAATCTGAAATGTTACGTTATCACGTTTTTACTTATTCCATCATTTTCACCAAATTAGAGAACCATCCGATATCGATAACGATGAGATCAAAAGACGTTAATCCTTTCAAAGACATTAAATTAAAGCCTTATAAAACACCACCCGAGCTCCACCTGAGTTTTTTTGGTTTTTTGTATCAGAATTGCCTGTATAACTTTTGTACAATGAATTAGATTATTTTGTATTAAAATAACGTTAATCGTGTATCATTTGACATTTGATAAACTGTCTTCCTATTTAATTTGGGGGCGGTTCCGCTAACACATATTTTTACAAACATTTTTTTTATAAGTCTCACAGTGGTGTTCCGAACCGTTGATCTTGTTTAATGAGTAAAATAGGGGGCCCTGTAAAAAAATAGCTCAATCGGATAGTTGTAAGGTTTGATTCAAATAGTTTTGCAGAAACTATGACAGGAAATGGTGTCTACAAAATATCCGATTGAGCTAATTTTTTGCAGGGCCCTACTTTACTCATTCAGACAAGATCAACGGTTTAGAACTTCACAATGGGACTAAAAAATTGGAGGTGTCAAAATGTGTGTCAAACGGAATCGCCCATTTAGGGGGTGTTCCACTAAGCTAGTTTTTGAATAAACTGGCTTTTCACGATTTTTTTTATGTGATGTATTGTGAGAGAATGACATGTCTCGATTTTTGGAAAAAAATAGTTTTTTGTTAGTGGAACACCCCCTTAATTTGTTTTCCAATTTAGAGACAATCAGTGACTAAAAATATTTCTGTAATTAGAGCATCCCCAACAAGGAAAACACAAATCCTCCCTAAAAAGATTGGTGAATAGTGTTTTACCTACTCAAATCTCTTTCAATACTCCAACAATGCTCTCTATTACTCTCTCTATACGAATTAAATAATATAAACTAATACATATAATATATATACACATACATAAGAGGAGAGAGAAAAATAAAAAAAGGATTAAAAAAAGCGTTAGAGAGTGAATAGTGGCTCCCTAAAAGGGGGATGATATAGGGAGGCACTATTCACCTATGTATTTTGTTAACCTATTTAGGGAGGCTCTTGGAGCTCAAATTTGATGTTTGGCTTAGGGGTCTTTCTGCATTTGATAAAATGAACCTCATTTTATCACCTCCACTTCATTTAATCTTTTGAAAAACCATGTCTAAGTAAAATAGAGATAATGACAAAAAAAATTCAGGATTGGCACTCTGCTTTTCACTTTGGCCCTCTTCCACCCATTCAGAATTTCAGATCGCAAGCGTGCCTCTCCCAGGCCCTCTCTCTTCTCTCCATCATTTTTTTCCCTTTTGATCAGCGTGATTAGACCTTCTTCTTCGTCAGAAAACCGTGATATCCACTTCGCGAGTGGATCTAACGCAGTCGACAAGTTCCATTGTGGAACAGCTCATGAGGGTTGTGTACTGCTCCCATCGAAAGGGGTCTTTCTGCATTCATATCTTTTATTGATGCCGCACGAAACTCTGGGCTCAAATCGATTTTCATATCAGATTTGAGTCTGCTCATTTCAAGACAGAACACACACCAAGAAGAACAAGAAAAACTGAGTTTTGACGTCCTCCGACGATCGGGACAACACCGTCGCGATTGTCAAGGTAAATGGAACCACATATTTGGGGTTTTGTTTTGTACCCTAACAGATTTGGGGTTTCTAAGACTTAGGGTTTTGTTTTGTAATTTCTGATGCCTGATTTGGTGTTCGAAGACTTACGGGTTTGTTAAAGACTTGAAGTACACTAACAGATTGGGGGTGTGTAAGGAGGCGTACATGGCGGAATTTTTGTAGTTTGAAACAAGGTACGATGGTTATAAATTCTATCGTCTTCCAACTCTGTCTAATTTAGGAGCAGTTGTCTATTCCACCCAAGAACATGGCTTCCTCATCACTAACATGTATGTATGTGTTTTGGATATAATTTATATCATATGCCATGGATTGAAACATGAAATTAGGTGTGTTTGGGTAAATCTAGCATGGTTACCAGTCAAGACTACACAAAGTAGTTTTATAATAAACACACAGTGGATCCTTGAGTTTCAAATTGCCATGATATCGTTTTAAGTTTCCATATAATTTTCTGTAGAGTTGTTTTCATTAACTTCAAGTTAATTGTTTTAGTCGTTGGAGCACAATATATAAGTTGGAATGCATTCAGTTTTAAATTAATATGATGATATGACTTGCATTTAGTTAAATTAGGCTAGAAGTTGCACGATTCACAATTAAGTGGAATTCCTTGATATAGCATTTTCCCAGCTACGTAAGCTTTAATATTTCAAGTGTTGTGGAATTAGAATGCTGCTTTATATGGTTTACTATTTCTAGAAAATGAACAGATTGTCCAAAACTAGAATTATAATTTGAGATGTCAAAATTTATGTCCTGTTCTGGTAAAAAAAATGATTCTTGACCTCTCGAATTCAATTGTTAGAAGCTGAAGTAACTGAAACACTTTGTTGATTTGAACTAAAACATGGCCGAATCATTGTTTTACCATAGCTAGTTTAGACTATACTTTTTGAATGATGGTGTAGCATATTGTGATGATTTCCGGTAATCGTTATTTGATTCCCTTCCTATGTCTTAGCCAATCTGAACCCTTTCTTAGATGGAAAAATACAATGAGTTTAAAAATCTGTTTTGGGTGTTCAAATATTTTCAAATTCCAGGAACATAGACTTTGTTTCCAACTCTTACTAGAAAGCTAGATTTTGTGAAGTGGTACAAATCTGGAATTGGTGCAATCATAGTAATTTCCAGGAAATTAGTTTGTTTCAGTGGAAA
The DNA here is from genome assembly GCA_016920895.1 of Vaccinium myrtillus. Taxonomy (NCBI): domain Eukaryota; kingdom Viridiplantae; phylum Streptophyta; class Magnoliopsida; order Ericales; family Ericaceae; genus Vaccinium; species Vaccinium myrtillus. The sequence continues at coordinate 16,837,713 of CM029273.1, forward strand.
AGAAAGTGCTTGTTTGGGGTTTTGATTGGGGCTTAACTGTTTGGTGGACGCCACATGTCCTATTTTGGTTGCAACTGAATGGAATTTAGATTTCTTTGTTAGTTTATGATCTATGTTTTGTATTATGGATGCATGCATGGTTAAGAGTTTTAAGACGAAAGGATCATAGTGTTCTTTTGATTCATGAAAAAAATTGAACTGTAGGTGTCAAAAGTAGTACCCAGGAGCCCTTGATAATAATCCGAAATTTCATTCTTGACATCATTAGGATGTTGAAGCCTTATACCATTGCAATCAGTCAAACTCAGGATTTTTGTTTCAAAGCCTATGAGTAGTTACCTTCTGATGGAAAAACTTAGTGTTTTGATCTCCCAAAGTAAGCAACCTTAACTCTAAACTTCTGTCTTTTATAATCTTCTTCAGTAGCACAAATCTCAGTAACTTAGGTCCGTGCATGTGGCTAGGACTAGTTCAAGAAGAAGAGGTTGCATTAGGGTTTGTGGATCTAACTTTGATATTGGCTTTTGACATTTTAATTTTGTAACATTGTTAGAAGGGAATGGTGATTCTTTTTGCAACTTCAGGGAATTTTCATTTTTAGGTATAAATGTTTCACTTTTATGCTTGAGTAGATACGTGTAATTTTTTGTCCACTTTAACTTGTCATTGAAACCATTGGTACAATTTGTATCTTTCCTAACTTAACAGATTCTTGATAAACAAAAAAACTTAACAGATTTGGTGAGGCTGAAACTTGTAATTATCAGCTTTAGATTTTGGGCAATTGGATAGCCGATTAATGAAAGGTTAATATCTCTGCTTCTAATTGTTTTAAATCATTGCCTTCTCCACCTTTTTTCTTACACGGACACAAATCAAAGATTTGTGCCAAGTTTCGTGGATTGTTTTTTTGATCGGCAAAAATAATTTCATTCATCACGAAAGAATCGGGATACAAAATGAAATTAGCAATAAACAGTAGGAAAAAAAATGCATTGAGCAACTTCTTCTCGCGAGATCTTAACCTACTTCTCCGCCTCTCGATTTTTTGAAAAGCTATTGGCAAGATGCCAACAATACACCCATTGGGCTAAGCCCAAAATAAAACCTACTGTTTAAACCAAACTTTATATCCACTGTCCACATATACCATAGAATGGGCCGGCCCACCTCAAATCAACCGACCCCAAACCCTAGTCCCAACCATCTCCGATGCCGCAACACCATTTCCACATCCACCGACCACCTCTTCAACATCATAGCCCCTCATCCCACAGCTCCAGCTCCGCCACAGCAGCCCCACAGTCACCGAAATCCTCTGCTAGCCGAATCTCCAAGTCAACACCCCTCAAGGAATCCACCCAATCACCACCCAAGTCACAGACCTCAGACCCACCACAACGCCAAACCGGAAATGTTCGAAGGGTATTCTTGTTTTTCTTAAGATTTTCCATGCACTGAACCTTAGCCATGCTCACAGATCTAGCTTCTGGCGGATAATACCTCGACAATCCTCCTACTGTACAAGAGATAAGGGAAATTTGATTCATTTTGTCACGTTGAATGAAGCATGGTTTGATTACTGAAATCCATATAATACCAGGAAGTTCTCTTCTTACTTTGATTTGTGGAAGGTTAGACTTCAAACCATCCAAGTAAAACTCGTTAGGTTATGATCGAGAAATTAGTATTTTCGTTAGCTGTGGCTAGGATTAGTCCAAACTGCAAACGAGTACTGATTATACATTTATCTCTTTATGGGTATGAATTGCATTTATTTGTGCCATTACAAGTTAAAGTGGACTTCTTCGGAGCTTGGGCATATTTTGGATATGGATGCATTTCGCGATGATGTCTATTTAGAACAAATACTTCTTGTGGTACATATATTTTGTGTAGGTTGGTAGATGGTTACGATTATGGTGACTATTATATTAGGATTTTGAATGATTGTGAAAAAATTAAATTATGATTTGGATTTACCACAAGTGGAAATAACCCGTTAGACAATCAAGCCAACAAACGTTCCTAAAGGCTGTTAGATGAGTAAACACGCTTCTCAAACTTGACTGATACGAGTCTTTGTCCCTGTATTATTTAAGGCCCACATCACTGTTTCCATCATAAATTGATAGTATGACTTTGCAGAGTCTTCTGCTACTTGATGAGGTCCCAAACTGTTAATGGCCGACCGGTTTTGTACTATATTGGTTGGTTTCAATAATGCTAGTTGATGAGGTCTCAAACTGTTAATGGCCGGCCAGTTTTGTACTATATTGGTTGGTTGCAATAATGTCATCACAGTTTTATCTTCAAACCGTGATAATATTGTTGATTTAACTACAGTTTGTTGTGTAAACCGTAATTGTATAATATTTTTAAACACGCTTTTTGTTCAAATCATGATCTTTTACGATCTTTAACCACGGTGTGTTGTCCAAACCGTGGTCTTATCTTGTTTATCATCACGCCTTATGTATTTCCATATCAGTTTGGACTTACATTTAACCACAGACATAAACCGTGATTGAATCTTGAAGACTTTTAATAACGGCTCCATCAATCATGGTTTTAAAACCGTGATTAAATTATAAAGATCACGGTTTTTACCCGTGATCTTTTAAGTTTATTGTAGTAGTGATTAAATTGCAATTGATAGCGAAAACAAGTGGAAATAACCCGTTAGACAATCAAGCCAACAAACGTTCCTAAAGACTGTTGGATGAGTAAACATGCTTCTCAAACTTGACTGATACGAGTCTTTGTCCCTGTATTATTTAAGGCCCACATCACTGTTTCCATCATAAATTGATACTATGACTTTGCAGAGTCTTCTGCTACTTGATGAGGTCCCAAACTGTTAATGGCCGGCCGGTTTTGTACTATATTGGTTGGTTGCAATAATGCTAGTTGATAAGGTCCCAAACTGTTAATGGCCGACCGGTTTTGTACTATATTGGTTGGTTGCAATAATTTCATCACAGTTTTATGTTCAAACCGTGATAATATTGTTGATTTAACTACAGTTTGTTGTGTAAACCGTAATTGTATAATATTTTTAAACACGCTTTTTGTTCAAATCATGATCTTTTACGATCTTTAACCACGGTTTGTTGTCCAAACCGTGGTCTTATCTTGTTTATCATCACGCCTTATGTATTTTCATATCAGTTTGGACTTACATTTAACCACAGACATAAACCGTGATTGAATCTTGAAGACTTTTAATAACGGCTACATCAATCACGGTTTTAAAACCGTGATTAAATTATAAAGATCACGGTTTTTACCCATGATCTTTTAAGTTTATTGTAGTAGTGATTAAATTGCAATTGATAGCGAAAACAAGTGGAAATAACCGGTTAGACAATCAAGCCAACAAACGTTCCTAAAGACTGTTGGATGAGTAAACACGCTTCTCAAACTTGACTGATACGAGTCTTTGTCCCTGTATTATTTAAGGCCCACATCACTGTTTCCGTCATAAATTGATACTATGACTTTGCAGAGTCTTCTGCTACTTGTTGAGGTCCCAAACTGTTAATGGCTGGCCGGTTTTGTACTATATTGGTTGGTTGCAATAATGCTAGTTGATGAGGTCCCAAACTGTTAATGGCCACTATATTGGTTGGTTGCAATAATGCAAGTTGATGAGGTCCCAAACTATTAATTGCCGGCCGGTTTTGTACTATATTGGTTGGTTGAAAAATAAAATTTATTGGGTGGTCTGGGGATACGGAACATTGCTATTCGAAGTTCTTAATCACCCCGAAACCATGTAAGACTCCTATTTATCTGAGAATGAAGCGATGTAATTTCAATTAACAAAAAACATATGCAAATTGCACGCCCCATATGCTGTCCAAATGTAAAATCTACTATCACATCTAATCATTAATACAACACATTGAAAATGAGATCAAAGTATCTTGATAGATCTGCAAATCTCCTATATATGCTTAAATTTAGGGGTGCTTTAATTGGCAAAAAAACCAAAAAGTGATTTTTTGGTTTTTTCGTTTTGTCCTTATTCAAATTTTTTTTGCATTTTTTAGTTTTGTGTCAAGTTTTCATGGTTTACGAATCCAAAGAGTAAAAAATTATGGTTGAAACTATTATTTTTTAAATAAAGCCAAAATTAAACGAATAAATTGGTTTATTTTCGGTTTTATTCAAAAAAATATTACTTTTGACCATAATTTTTGGACGAATCGATAAAGCACGAAAACTTGACGCAAACTTAACAAATGCGATTTTTTTTTTTTGAATATAGACAATACAAAAAATCACTTTTTGATTTTTTTGCCAAAGTACCCCAAATTAGCCTTACAATATGCTTTTGATGGTTTGCCATGTTGATATGAGTTTTTTGAGGTCATTCAAACACAAAGGAGACAGCCCCGACATATTCTGTATGGATGGGAATGTTCATCTCGAAAGTCGAGGCCTGGTTTATTACTTTATGCTTCGTTTGTTTCGGGTGGAAAACGCTTTCTAGGAAAACATTTTCTCCAGAAAACATTTTCCGGTGTTTGGTACGATGAAAAAAGAAAGTCGACGGAAAACATTTTCTTGAGTCAATGGAAAAGGAAGCATTTGAGATGGAAATTGATTTCAGAATATAAACTCTGGAAGGCGTCTAATCTTACCCCGACATTCCATCCCACCCCGACATTCCATCTCACCCCGACATTCCGATACTCCCTCGTCTCCCCTATCTCTGGTTTGATGTTTGCCCAGCTAATTCTCCCTTGCTTCGCCGCCGCTCACCCTACTTCGACCTTCCGCCATGGCCCATCCTCCCTCCGGCTTCCCCGAGGACCTTCAGGTCCCGTAGCCATCTCTCTCTCCCTCTCTCTATTTCTCTCTAAAATAACCCCAATCGGAGAAACAAACCGGCAATCGACGATCGAACTACAAGAAGTAGACTGTTCAGCCTCCATCTTCATCTCCTCATTGAACTCCCTCTGCGATTAGGTTTTCTGCTCGTCCCATTCAACCCAGCTTGATTTGATTTCTCTTTGTTTTTTAGTTCAGACTCAATTTTGGGAATAACATTTTTTGGAGAAAGTTCTGAGCATAAATCTCAATCAAGAAGAGTAATATTTCTAAAGGGTATTTCTGTCATTTGGATAGATATAAGATTTTTTTTATCATTTATATAGGATGGGGTATTATTTCCATTTTTACAACAAGGACATTTTGGTTAGTTTATTAATCAGTGATTTTTCATGTCAACCAAACAATAAACAATGTTTTCCAGAAAATGTTTTTATATCACAACCAAACATCAAAAAATGTTTTATTTTCTAGAAAAAGTTTTCCAAAGAAAAGGTTTTCCAGAAAACGTTTTCCGCTCGAAACAAACGGAGCCTAAGTTTCTGATGTAATTTTTTACTCGAAACTATAAAAAGAGAACCCTAATTTTTTTATTGGGGTTCCGAACATTTTTTAGAGACCTAGAGACAAGATTTCCTGGTGTCGCATCACGGAGGTCTTGCACTTTCCTATGAGCGACTAAACACCCTTCTAGGTGGACATGAAGCTTCCTAATAATTACTAACTTATGTAGATTTTAGGTTTTGTATTTATGCTGATTGTACGACAATCCCCGTCTTCATCCAATGAAATGGATTTCTGTATTTTCTAGGAGTATCTATTTTGTGTTTGCATTATAGGTTTCAAATTCCCTTCGTCCCTTTTTAATTATTGGATTGTCCCTTGATAAGTGTGTGTTTTGAAAAGTTGATAGTTAAAAGTTTGAACAATTATATAGTTTTGCTCTTTTGAAAAATTAATAGGTAAAGGGTTAATGGGTAAAAGTGGATGATCATTTTAGAAAGTGGTGGTAAAAATTGATGTAAAATGTGTAAAGTAGAGGTAAAAGTTCGATGTGAAATGAGTAATGATGATGTTTCTTTAATAAGTTGGATTTACAAAGCAATACACTTAAAAAATGATGAAGGAAGTACAGGCTATGCAATGATTTTCTTAATTTGTGATTGGGATGGTGGGGTTAAATTATGCCCGTAGAACAATGTTACATTTTGTAATACATTTTTACACGCTTTTATATAATTTTACTTACATTAATTAATAGATGATCTTTTGATCCTTTTTTCTTTACAGAATTTCATGACTATTTCCATCTCCCCATCTTTTGATCTCTTTCCTAGAATCTAAAAAAAGTTACCAAAAAAAAAAAAAATGAAAGCACTTTAGTACTGATTGGTAATAAATTGTATGGGTAAATTTTTTCATAATTTTTTGTATTTAAATTTTTTCTTATTTGCTATTTGGTAATAAATATTTTCATTTTCCTCTTAAATTTAATTATTACTATTTTCGTTATTTCAAATTACGTTGTTGTTAGGGTAAATTTCACTGACCTCCCCTGATAGAAACCTCTCCCGAGATTTCTGAAATGCCAATAACCTCCCTTACTTTATCTGACAATATAAAATAAAAAAATAAAAAACCCTTCTGTTATGTCACCGTTCAATACTTGATAGAATAAGTTAATATCAGAAAATTTAGGTATTAAGATGTCCATACTACCCTCCTTTCCACGTCTCTCTCAATCTTTCCACTTTCTCTCAATCTTAATTTAGGTATTAAGGTGTCTAATACTTGCATATCAAAGGGCCATTTTACCGACATTTCTTTTTGGGAATTTTCGTTCGTATTTTTTTAATTTCTAGTAGATTTACCTTCAATGTCTTGATTAAACATTTGTCCGATAAGGAGAGTTTAAAATATAAAATTGCAAAGAAAATAGAAAAGTTTGAAACCACAGTTTTTATCGTTCTTCGGTATCATATAACTTGTTAACTTCATTTTTATTTTATTTTTTGCTAATTTCTTAACAATGATCCCAAATTTTTTGAGGAAAAGCTTAATGAAAGATAACTTAAAAGTAAATACTCTATACTAACCGAATGTAAGACAAATTAATTTAGCAACCCCAAGAGGTTTGTGCTTTGACCGACTAGGTGACTAAAATAAAGACGCGTCCCAAGCGTAGGACTCTCGATCAGTGTAGCACAATATCCGGAAGTACCGGAGTCGAACCACAGAGACGACAAACAGTGTTGACTCAAAAGTGTGAAACAGTAGTTTAACTGGCTCTTAGGTAGCCACCCCTTGATTTGATGAGATTAATTAACTAAATTACCGACTAATTTATTGAATGCAGATTAAAAATAAGAGCACAGCTGAGGGAACCCAGCGTCCGCAACTAGCCTAACCGATGTTTACTCGGGCCACAATTTCCCTTTTTACTGATTTTAGAATAAAAGAAAGGCTCCCTAACAAATGCGCACCACCTGTCACCAGATTCCGTGCGCATTCGAATTCCGGCGATGCCTGGGTTTTGTTTGTTAGATGAATTTCTGTTTCCTAAAATTTGCTTGAAAATTGAGTTAATTCGGTCCCAAGGTAGAACATCCGTTAGCCTAACGGCGAAACGCCTTTGCCCACAGCCGCACTCTATGTGACTACTCGCTCATGATGCTAATGATAACAGAAATTAAATTAAACCTAGATCTAAACATGCTCGAAGAATTAAATATAAAAACAATAGCGAACGATACCGTAGATTGCAAGGGAAAAATCGAACTTGATTATTAATACGCAACACCAATCCAAAAGCTGAAGTTCTCCAAAATAAACTTGAATGCGGAAACGCTGAATGTTGAAAGCTCTCAAAACTGTAGCCGAAAAACTCCCAAGTGTAGAAAAAATACCAAAAGATTCGAACCCTAATGAATGAGAACAAAACGTTTTTATAGTAATCACCCCTAAAACACATCAAAACGCCATCGTTTAGCCTTAACCGTAACCGTTCGGTATCGATACGGCTACCAAAGGTATCGATACCAAATCCCTTGACTGAACCGTTGACCGCGTAAGCCGAAAGTATCGATACAGTTTTGAGAGGTATCGATACTAAACCTTCTGGAACGGAATTGCACCCTTTTAACTGATTAGTATCGATACGGCCATGAAGGGTATCGATACCGAACTCCTTCAGCTTGCTCTTTCAAAATCCAACTTCCAAGACTCGTTTCCCGCGCCTCCACTTCAAGCCATCCACACACACACAAGCCAAACGCCCATATACCTGGAAAACTCACAAAAATACCAAGAACACCACTGTGCACGCATTAAACGGAAAATAACCATTAAACCGCACGCCTAACACGCTAACTCCCCCTACTTAGGCGCTTATACTTACAATATTGCGCGCCTATCAGTTTGCTCCCACCTCTTAAAGTCTTAGGTTTGATTCCCCTTGCCACCGAACTCTTGGGGTTTATGACAAGTCATTACCTTCAGGATCCCAGAATTAGTCGATCTGCGCGCAGGCTGCTCTGGCCCCTGAACATCCGGTTATAAACGAAAAAGACCAATTAATTTAGCTCAAACTCACCCTTATTACCGTAACATGCAAACTAACTAATTAAAAACTGCAACCTTACAATTAAGCCAAGGTCCTAACTAACGGACACCAAGGTCCGGACCAAGGATGCTGTGACGTTTCAAAGCTTAATTAACCCAAGGTCCGGGCCAACGAAGCTGCAAACATCTTTATACACTGAATTTTCTATCTTTCTTCGAAAATCATTAATGGCCGGCCGGTTTTGTACTATATTGGTTGGTTGCAATAATGCTAGTTGGTGAGGTCCCAAACTGTTAATGGCCACTATATTGGTTGGTTGCAATAAGGCTAGTTGATGAGGTCCCAAACTGTTAATGGCCGGCCGGTTTTGTACTATATTGGTTGGTTGCAAATAAAATTTATTGGGTGGTCTGGGGATACGGAACATGGCTATTCGAAGTCCTTAATCACCCCAAAATCATGTAAGACTCCAATTTATCTGAGAATGAAGCGATGTAATTTCAATTAACAAAAAACATATGCAAATTACACGCCCCATATGCTTTGCAAGTCCAACCGTAAAATCTACTCTATACTTAAATTTAGCCTTACAATATGCTTTTGAATGTTTGGCAAATTGAGTCTTTTGAGGTCTTTCAAAAGACGAGGACGGGAGTTATGTTCATCTCGCAAGTCGAGGCTTGCTTTATTATTCTTTTAAGTTTCTGAAGTAATTTTTGGCTCGAAACTATAAATAGAGAACCCTAAAGACAAGATTTCATGGGGTCGCATCGCCGAGGTCTTGCTCTTTCCTGTGAGCGACTAAACACCCTTCTAGATGGACATGAAGCCTCCTAATAATTAGTACCTTAGTTCTATGTAGATTTAGGTTTTGTATTTATACTGATTGTACGAGAATACCCTTCTTCATCCAATGAAACGGATTTCAGTATTTTCTTCTATTTTGTGTTTGCATTATGGAAGAGGCTACAATACACACTCCTATAAAAGTTACGATTTTTTTTTTTATAAAAGTTACTATTTTTTTTTTATAAAAGTTACAAGATACACCAAAATGTTACGAATCATATTGCTATATACACAGTTACGGAAAATTAAAAAATGTTACGATTGCAAATGAGGTGCACAATCTGGACCATACCATAGGTGCATATAGTACACACTTTTAATGGGTGTGTATTATAGCCATTTCCTTGCTTTATAGGTTTCAGATTCCCTTCGTCCCTTTTTAATTGTTGGCTGTCCCTTAATAGGATGTGTTCTTCAACAGATTTTTGGGACATAAAATCTCACATTTTATGACACTCCAATCTCAACACATAAAACGTAAAAGTGATTTTATGAGATTTTCATAAAATCATCCTAAAATCTATAGGAAAACCACTACATTTTATCAGTTGGGAAAATAACTCCATTTTATCATCCCTCCATAAAATGTTCATTTTATGATATTTTCTGAAAATGCACCTAAAATCTATAGGAGAACAAGGCCTAAGTGTATATTTTGAAAAGATGATGGGTAAAACTTTGTACAATTATATTGTTTTGCTCTTCCGAAAAATTAATAGGTAAATAGTTAATGGGTAAAAGTGGAGGATGATTTTGAAAAGTGGTGATAAAAATTGAAGCAGAAGGTGTAAAATTGAGGTAAAAGTTGATGTGAAATAAGTAATCATGATATTTATTTAATAAGTTAGATTTACGAAACAACACATTTACAAAAGGACCGGCCCTTCATATGGGCTGTTCATTTCTGTTTCCCGTTGGTTTCAGATGAAATTGCCATACCTAGAGTTGGAGGTTGGTCAATGCAAAATATGGAAGAAATTGCGAGGAAAAGGGTTCATTAAGTTGCGATTGGTAGCGAAAAAGAAGTGGAAATAACCCGTTAGACAAACATGCCAACGAACGTTCCTAAAGACTATTGGATGAGTAAACACGCTTCTCACATGACTGATAAGTTTGTCCTGATTTAAGGCTCACATTATTGTTTCCATCATAAATTGATACGACTTTGCAGAGTCTTCTACTACTTGATGAGGTCCCAAACTGATAATGTCAGTTTTTAAGATAAGGTATTTGTTCACAATCAATTTTTTTTTGTTTTTTTGTTAATTTCTCAAAGAGTCAAAAAATCCATTAATCTTAAATTTCTTTTGGAATGTTCATACGTATAGGGTAAATTCATCTTCCCCTCTCTCAGTTAAATAAATCCCACTGCTTCGAAAATCTACAGTAAAGCTTAGATGTTATGAAGCTCACTCGCTGCTCGGAACCGCAATAACTCATTTCCACCGCGGACACAATTATTATCAGCTTCCCATAACTCTCCTTTTATCTTTCCTTTGTTTCCAACAATTTTGCAGAAATTTAATTTATTGGCCCTCAGTTGTCTTGGTTATAGTTCTCAGGAATTTATTCATCTGAATAGTTATTAAGTTTTGTATGGCATGACATGGCATACCTAATTATGCCTTCCCTGCTTTGTCCCTATACCATATCTACTCTAACAATTGCTATTTCAAACCATATGTTTCTCGTCTTTTCCAGTACTTCCAATTTTTATTGTATTACCACTTGAACAACATGCATGCGATTGTAATTTTACCAGCAACTCTTCTTTGATTCTTTCAAACATCGTTTATAATTTATGATTTTCTATCTGAATTGAGTCAGCTTTCTTGTTTATTGGTGCTTGGGATTCTTGCCCAATCCCATTAATTTAACAAAAATGGGATTCCTGCATTTGACTCAAGAGGAATGGATAAACAAAATACCATGCGCATATACAAGACATCGTGCGTGCATGGATGCGTATACTTACTCAAGGAAACCAAAAAAAGCAACACAATTATTTACATATACTAGACCCAAACCAATCGAGTGTTATGATTTCCAAACTGAAACCGTCCCTTGGTAGAGCTAGAAAACCGGGCCCTAGATGGGCTACTTGGTTGGGTTTGGCGTTAGCTTCGGGTAAATTTGGCGTCCCTAACATACTTTTAAAGTACGCATTGGCTGGTTCGTATCGGATTTTGGAGGTTCCGGTACGGATACTCACCGGTATAGCGGTGGGATTGAAAATTGCAAACTGTCTCTCCGGTTCCCAGTATGCATCGGTGTATCGGCCATTTCACGGTCCAAATCAGGCCGTGACGGCTGAAACGGCAACAGAAATTAAACGGAGTAGCAACCTTTCTTTTCAAAATTTCAGCTTTATTCGTGTTGATAATGATTTAAAAAAATTCACGATCGCGACACTTGATTCTCGCTACATATCGTTTGATACATCGACTACTGATACACTAAAACCGCGACAACTACATCTCCCAATACCGCTATTAAAAGTATGGTCAGTAACTGATAAGTTCGGCCAATGAGGAATACGACTGAATTGCGAGGAAAAGGGCTCAGTTAAGTTTCGATTGAGAACGAAAAGAAATGGAAATAAGCCATCAGACATGAGACTTATAGCCAACTAACATTCTAAAGACAACCGCAAATGGTGTTACATGAGAAAGTAATAAGTGCTTGCTTTTATGGGTTCGCATGTTCGAATCTCACAAAGGCCAAACATTCGAAACCTTGGGGCTCAGTTGGATTTGCTTGGCCGTTAACTTCCAGGAACCCAAAATTAGTCGAGGTGTGAATGAGGGACGAACATCCGGTCATGAATTTTTTTTTTTAAAAACCACCTAACATAAAGACTGTTGGATGAGAAAAACAAAGAACGACTGTTGGATGAAAAAACACTCTTGCCAACTTGACCGTATGAAGCACTCCGGTTGGTGAGTTTTTATTTTATTTTATCCGGTTGGTGAGTTTATACCAACACAATTGACTAGGGTTTGACTGTTGGGTCAAGCAGCAAGAAAAAATAATTTCTTTTGAACTAGTCCTGACATGGGCACTTGTTTTTGCTCGGAATGGGAAAGAAATTAATCGACGTTTTCATAAACTAGTTCGGACACTAATTCAAACCATTGAAGGGGTAAAAAAAAAAAAAAAACGTTACAAGAATGTTTGCGACTTTGCATGGCTTTTTTTTTTGTCATTCGTTATTCTTAATTTATTACATGAGGGAGGAGGCAATGTGAGATATCCAAGAGCTTTGCCGTAATGCATGAGCCACCACTTACGACTTTGCATGACTTTAGAAAGTCTTTGTCGCATTATGATTTAAGGCTCACATTCTTTAGAAAGTCTTTGTCGCATTATGATTTAAGGCCCACATTATTAACTCCAGAAGGCAATGCAACGACTTTGAGGGGTAACTGCATTATTAACTCCAGAAGGCAATGCAACGACTTTGAGGGGTAACTGCCAGGTTTGTCGCATTATGATTTAAGGCCCACATTATTTACTCCAGAAGGCAATGCAACGACTTTGAGGGGTAACTGCCAGGGGTACAATTCCTGATTCAACACATTGCAGTATGATTTAAGGCCCACATTCTTTAGAAAGTCTTGGTCACATTCTTTAGAAAGTCTTGGTCTCATTATGATTTAAGGCCCACATTATTTACTCCAGAAGACAATGCTACGACTTTGAGGGGTCACCGCCAGGTGGTACTATTCCTGATTCAACACATTTTTATGGGGCAACACATAAATGTGTGGTCAGTGTTAGTATTGGTCACCTGATAAATGTGTTGCTGGCCGGTCTTGTTCAAATAGCAACAAAATCAACGTTGCTGGTCTTTAAGTCAGATCGTGCTTAAAGGACTATAACCATAGTGTTTACATTTTGATTGTTATTTTTTTGATGCTGCTCTAGCTAAAAGTACAATGTTTACTTTTTTTTCTGATTTGTATGTCATCTTATTTTTTGATTTAATTGTAGGTGCGCAACCAATATTCAGGTCAGACTTGGGCAACCCAAATATTAGGACCGGCCTTGCATATGGACTATTCATTTTCCGTTTCCTGTCGGTTTCAAATGAAATTGCCATACCTAGAGTTATGATCGGTCAATGCAAAATAGGGAAGAAATTGCGAGGAAAAGGGTTCATTAAGTTGCGATTGATAGCGAAAAGAAGTGGAAATAACCCATTTGACAAACATGCCAAGGAACGTTCCTAAAGACTGTTGGATGAGTAAACACGCTTCTCAACTTGACTGATATGAAGTCGTGCTTTGGCAAATATCAGGACCGGCCTTGCATATGGACTATTCATTTTTGTTTCCTATCGGGTTCCGATGAAATTGCCATACCCAGAGTTAAGATCGGTCAATGCAAAATAGGGAAGAAATTGCTAGGAAAAGGGTTCATTAAGTTGCGATTGATAGCAAAAAGAAATGGAAATAACCCGTTTGACAAACATGCCAACGAACGTTCCTAAAGACTGTTGAATGAGTAAACACGCTTCTCAACTTGACTGGTACGAAGTCGTGCTTTGGCAAAAAAAGGCGAAAACTTGTTTTTTTGTTTTTTGGTTGTCTTTATTCAATTTTTTTTTACATTTGTTAGTTTTGCGTCAAATTTTCCTGATTTATTGATTTGTCTCTCGATGAGACAAATCCAAAAAGTATAAAATTATGTCAAAACTAATATTTTTTTTTAATAAAGCCGAAAATAAACCAAAATAAACCAGTTTATTGGATTATTTTGGCTTTATTAAAAAAAATTAGTTTCGACCATAATTTTATAGTTTTTGGATTCGTCTCATCGGGACAAATTAATAAACCATGAAAACCTGATGCAAAACTAACAAATATATATATATTTTTTGAATAAAGACTAAAAAAAAAACAAAAAACAAAATTTTTTATTTTTTTTTGCCAAACACCACAAATTATTGTCCCTGATTTAAGGCCCACAATATTGACTTTGCAGTGTCTTCTGCTACTTGATGTGGTCCCAAACTGATCGTGTCAGTTTTTGTACTGCATTGGTTCCCAAAAAAAATTTATTGGGCGATCTAGGGATACGGATTAATCACCCCAAAATGAAACGATGTAATTTCAATTAACAAAAAACATATGCAAATTACACGGCCCATATGCTATCCAAGTCCAACCGTAAAATCTACTGGTAGTTAAGAAGTCCTAGAATGTTACTCCGTTTGAAGCTGGGTTCAAATTCGGTGCAGTTATTTTCACATGCTAGACCGAAACCAAGCAAAGCGTTATGATTTCCAAACTGCAAAAGTCCCTCGGTAGAACTAGAAAACTGGGCCCTACTTGGGCTACTTGGTTCGGTTAGGCGTCAGTTTCGGGTAAATATGGGGTCCCTAACATACTTTTAAAAGTATGTCTCTGCCGGTTCTTATCTGATCTTGGAAGTTCTGGTGCGGATACTCACCGGTATAGCAGTGGGATTGAAAATTGCATATCGTCTCTCCGGTTCCCAGTATCTATCGGTGTTTCGGCCAGTTCACGGTCTAGATCAGGCCGTGACGGCTGAAACGGCAACATAAATTAAACAGAGTAGCAACCTTTCTTTTCAAAATTTCAGCAAACTTGACCGAATGAAGAACGACCGTTGGATGAAAAAACACTCTTGCCAACTTGACCGAATCAAGCACTTCGGATGGTGAGTTTATCCCAACACAATTAACTAGAGTTTGATTGTTGGGTCAAGCAGCAAGAAAGTAATTTCTTTTAATGATGGCTTTCTTTTGCTCAAAATCTTTGTGATTGAAACGGTGGGGCTTTCGTTGAACCATTTCTAACCGTCCGATTGAGCTAAAATTTTGTGGGGCCCCTCGGAAAAACCTTCTAAGAATAATGAACATGAACGGTTCAGATCACTCGTGTGGGACCCAAAAGTGGGTCTCCGAACGCGATCGGTACATTTTCTGTCCCCTTTGTTTTGTACCAGTAGAACTGTCCGCACAATCTGGCAGTTACCCAACACTATCAAATAATTTTCCTCAAAATGTGGGTATACGTTGCTGGTCTTGTTCAATTAGATACGAAAAATGGGAAAGAGCAACAAAATCAACGTTGCTGGTCTTTGAATCGGATTGTGCTTAAAGTACAATGTAACATTCTTTTTTTTTTTCTGATTTATATATCATTTTATTTTTTGATTTAATAGTAGGTGGGCAACCAAGATTCAGGTTGGACTTGGGCAACCCAAATGTCAGGACCGGCCCTGAAAATGGGCTATTATTCATTTCTGTTTCCCGTCAGTTTCAAATGAAATTGTCATACCTAGAGTTAAGGTCGGTCAATGCAAAATAGGGAAGAAATTGCGAGGAAAATGGTTCATTAAGTTGCAATTGATAGCGAAAAGAAGTGGAAATAACCCGTTAGACAATCAAGCCAACAAACGTTCCTAAAGACTGTTGGATGAGTAAACACGCTTCTCAGCTTGACTGATACGAGCCTTTGTCCCCGTATTATTTAAGGTCCACATCACTGTTTCCATCATAAATTGATACAATGACTTTGCAGAGAGTCTTCTGCTACTTGATGAGGTCCCAAACTGTTCATGGCCGGCCGGTTTTGTACTACTCCCTCCGTCCCAATTTTATAGTCTCTTTTGCAAGTTCGTGCCATTTTTCACAGTGTTATATCTTATAATCTACAATGTTTTAGGTGATTTTGAAAACTTTGTTTATTAGATTAAATTAAGATCTATCAAACAAGATCAATATTGCATATAAAATGTATTACCGATTGAAAGATATAATCGATTTTTTTTCCGGTTAGGCTGGAACGAGGGACTATAAAATTGGGACGGAGGGAGTATATCGGTTGGTTGCAATAATGCTAGTTGATGAGGTCCCAAACTGTTTATGGCCGACTGGTTGGTTGCAAATAAAATTTATTGGGTGCTCTGGGGATAAGGAACATGGCTTTTCGAAGTCCTTAATCACCCCAAAATCATGTAAGACTCCAATTTATCTGAGAATGAAGCGATGTAATTTCAATTAACAAAAAACATATGCAAATTACACGCCCCATATGCTTTGCAAGTCCAACCGTAAAATCTACTCTCGCATCTAATCACTAATACAACACATTGAAAACGAGATCAAAGTATCTTCATAGATCTACAAACCTCCTATATAGATGCTTAAATTTAGCCTTTACAATATGCTTTTGAAGGTTTGGCATGTTTAATATGAGTCTTTTGAGGTCATATACCGTATGGACGGGAGTCATGTTCATCTCTAAAGTCGAGGCCTGCTTTATTACTCTATTAAGTTTCTGATGTAATTTTTGGCTCAAAACTATAAAGAGAGAACCCTAATTTGTTTTTGGGGTTCTGAACATTTTTTAGAGACCTGGAGATAAGATTTCCTGGGTCGCATCACCAAGGTCTTGCTCTTTCCTATATGCGACTAGACACCCTTCTAGGTGGACCGTGGACATGAAGCTTCCTAATAACTACTAACTCATGTAGATTTTAGGTTTTGTATTTATGCTGATTATACGACAATACCCTTCTTCATCCAATGAAATGGATTTCTGCATTTTCTATCTATTTTTTGTGTGCATTATAGGTTTCAAATTCCCTCTGCCCCTTTTTTATTGTTGGATTGTCCCTTGATGTGTGTTCTGAAACGTTGATGGTTAAAAGTTTAATTTGTACAATTATACAGTTTTGCTCTTTTGAAAAATTAATAGACAAAGAGTTAATGAGTAAACGTGGAGGATGATTTTAGAAAGTGGTGGTAAAAATTGATGTAAAATGTAAAAAGTAGAGGTAAAAGTTCGATGTGAAATGAGTAATGATGATGTTTTTTTAATAAGTTGGATTTACGAAGCAATACACTTAAAAAATAACGAAGGAAGTACAGGTTATGCAATGATTTTCTTCATTTGTGATTGGGATGGTGGGGTTAAATTATGCCTGTAGAACAATTTTACATTTTGTAATACTTTTTTACACACTTTTATATAATTTTCAACACATGTACTCATTACATTTTTCAAACCTTAACGGTAACCTAGTGGGCTGATTTTAACATTTTTCTTATTAGAAAGCACAAAACAGGGACGGAAAGATATGATATGATTCTTGATGTTTATTCTACTACGACAAATGACTTTTCCAAGTCTTGGCTTGCTTTATGGAGTACAAGGAATATAGCCATGCGTGATCAAAACTCACATTGGTATATCGCAATGGAACAGGCCCGTCCCTGAGATTTTCGTGGCCCCAGACGATAATGTAAACTAGTGCCCTATGTTTTTCTAGAGAAAAAAAATTAAAGAACCAATATTTATTTCAAATGATAAATACCGTGTTCCATATTTTGTCTTTTTGGTAATTCGTGTTTTCATGTTAATAAAATATAGTTTTCGGTCATAATTGTCTATTCTTATTGCAAGAATTAGAAAATCAATTGAAATGGGCAATGCGAACATTTTATGAATACGTACGAAGTGTTTTATTTATTTTTTCCCTAATTACTACACCGGTAACTTTTTTTAAAAAAGTCAACAAATGATAAGGATGTAGTGGAAAGGGAAATTTTTTTGAAGAGAAGGTAGAAACTGACTATGGTAAGAAAAAAGAAAAGGGAAGAGAAGGTAGAAAAGGAAAAGAAGGGGCCCATGGGAATTGAACCTTGGCATTTACTAGGAAACACACAAACCTTTCCACCATGCCAAATGCTTCTCTATTTTTTGTAGCGCAGCATTATATATTTATTACTTGTTATGTACATATATATATATACCTAATTGGGGTCCTATATATGGGCTATTTTTGGTGGGCCTCAGACCCGGGCCTATTCAGCCTACCCACAGGGCCGGCCCTGCAATGGAACCAACACGGAAAGACTCTTCTCACATTGTTTCCAAGTCTTTTTCGCTTTATGGAGTCTCTCTTTAAGGGAAGACTCGTACCTCTTTAAGGGAAGACTCGTACCTGTCACCTTGCTAACTCATTGTTACTTCTTATTTTGGTCTCCACGTATATATAATTAACGTATTTGTCAATATGCTTATGAACCACCCTGAGATATCAACAAAAATAAATTATTGTTTTTTTTTTTTTGAGAAATAGGAAGAAAATATTATTAAATAAAAAACTACCGGCCAAAAAATCAGATGCACACAAAACCGCTGGCCCTAAGCCACAAAACTACCTAAAGAAATTATTGTTACTTCGTAAAAGTTATGTTCGAACAAATTGCAAACCTTTTCAAATGAGAAAACGCCTCTATTATCATTGTTATGAAAAACTTGGTTTGGCTAAAACATTCATGCTTTACATGTCATAGGGGTGTTTCCAGTAACTGTTTAATCAAGCACATTTCGGATTAGAGACAAAAGTTTAACTTGTATTGTCAAGGACAGAGCTATTATTGCGATTCCGATGTGGTATTCAAAAATCAATATTCTCATTCCCTATATTCCACAAAGATAGTCTATCATAAAACGACGTACAATTTTTTGATAAAAAAATCAATTAGTTCTTTAATGTTGTGTCAATAAATGTAAGAAATTATCCACGGAAGTGTTTATTTCTGTATCTGAAAATTATAGGTTTTGTGACAGTAGATTATCTTTTAGGGCAAAGGGAGTAATATCAAAGAAAAGGTACATAAGTGTTCTAAAATTAATTATTTCTAATGCCTGAAAGAATACACATTTTTATAGGTTAATTACTTAATTATCCATGACATTAAAAAATTATATACTTTCATCTATTAATCACTCATTAATATATGTTTACTACTAAAATATTACAAGCGTTTTAACATTGCTCTTACAAGACAATTAATTTTCTTTTCTCTGGACCCGAGAGTGAAACATGCCACCTCCGCTTCTTGAGCTGCGTTTCTATAGTACTATAAATTTGGGAATCTAGAATAAGCGGAAGAGTATTTTTTTTCGGACTTGTGAATTATAAATTAAGTTGTAATAACTATGAAACATTTGTGACCTTCGAAATAACTGATAGCCCAAGAGTGTTAGAAAACCTATAAAATTACTTTGGAAATTTTAAACAAACACACAAATGACCAATCATGCAAGGGGGAAAAAAAATAAAAGAAGAAAGAAGAAGGGCGTGTGATGTGGTTGCACCCTTCTTTATCTTCCGTGTTTCATTGAAAGTCAAGCAAGTCGCACAAAATGCTAGGTCACTTCAAAGGCCAAATATTTTCGATTGTGTTGCAATAATTTTAGGAGGCATACCCAATTTTATGATAGAGTGGATTTGGTTTGTACATTCATCAATTTCCCTTAAATTTCCAAGTAATGTGTGAATTCCATCTCGACTTTGAACACACTCCTTTGAAAACCAACCCCGGTCCTTCAAAATGGTTAACATTTCAGTTTCAAAGCAAGTCCATTTTTCAAATCTGAAATTAATTAAACTGGTTGGAGTTTTTCTGAGTGCCGCTTCTCTATAATCGAGAATTCTAATTTTCCAGTCATCTATTGCATGCAGGACAAATACATGAGCAATTCAACAAAAATACTTCCATGACAAAGTATAATATGCGAGCTTGTATCCTTTTACGTTAGATTGAATACGATAAAAAAGTGAAAGACCTAATGTTTGAGGCGCTTTACTGGCAAGTTATCTTAGTTTGAGTCTAAGAGCTGTATTTGCTGTTGCATCCATCTTATAGCTCTCAATTAAATTGTAGAAACAAAAAAAAAACAAAGCACAATTAACCAACAAAGCAAAACTATACATACACCACTGAATGGCTTGACTGTCTTAGAAACTCCAAAAAAGCAATTCTAGCTGAGTTTATTCTATTGCTCACAAATAGTATTAGCATAAGGCTACAACAATAGATGATTACGGTCATCTTTCACAATATTCACAAACAAAAGACAATGCATTTGACTCAATCAGATTCAGAAATTATCTCTAACATACTGCTAAAAGGCCTTTCCCCATCTTTCCCCTTGTAGTCGACTGATTGGTTGTACAAAAGGGATTCGGGGGCATGGCCAAAGTTTCTCCATCTCCCCAAGCATTTGAACCACTGTTTTCATTGAGGGTCGGTCTCCTGGGTACCAGTGGATGCTCCAAAGTCCTACAATTGTTAGCTTCTTAATAATCTTGGCATCTCCCCCTTCCTCAACTTCATTGTCATTTAATTCTTCGCGATTTAAACGATTATAAATCCATTCGGGAAAGTAAACTTCCTCGCTATTGTCTGCTTTACGAACATCAACATTCTTCTTCCTCCCTCCAACCATTTCAAGCAACAACATTCCAAAACTATAAACATCTGACTTGTGTGACACGTTGCCGAAGTTCCTGGAGAACACCTCTGGTGCAATATAACCCACGGTTCCCCTAGCAGCTGTCATGGATACAACACTTTGGTCTTTTGAGCACAACTTGGCTAGCCCAAAATCAGAGACTTTTGGAATGAAATTTTCGTCTAACAAGATGTTATGAGGCTTAATATCAAAATGAAGGATTCTTTGATCACACCCTTGGTGAAGATATTCAATTCCTTTGGCTATGCCTAGAGCAATGTCTTGGAGCTTCTCCCAACCAAGTGAAGCTTTTTTATGATCAGATGATATGAACTTGTCTAGAGAATCATTTGGCAAGTACTCGTAGACAAGAGCTTTTTTATACCCATCAGCACAGTATCCGACCAAGCGAACCACATTGACGTGGTGGATCGTACCTATCGTTCCCACTTCGTTGATGAAGTCATCGCCATTTCCTGTGAAATTGTTGAGGATCTTGGCTGCAATAGGAACATCAATGGAAAGCTCTCCCTTGTAAACGGTTCCATAACCGCCTTGGCCTAGTTTGTCCTTGAAATTTTGAGTAATTTTCTTTATCTCGGCATACGTGTACCTTGTAGGCTTGAGAGCTCTGTAATTCTCCAAAAACCTTTCAACCTTTACTTGATCCTCTTTCTTTAAATAGCTTGATCTACCGGCAAAATATGTAGCTATGACAAGCACAACAAGAAGAAAAATGCCAGGTGGGACCAAATCTGCAAGTTAAACAAACAAATTATTAAGGTAATGTAGAGAAAAAAGATGAGAGGGAAAAAAAAAACAGACAATCACCCGTAACAAGTGAGCTTTTCGTTCCACCATGTTTGCTTTTCGTTTCAACTGCATAAGATCATATAAATACACCATTCAATTAATCATACATGGGTATTCATTATAAGATGAAACAACTTTAATTTTTCAATGAAGTTGCTAAGATCCAAGCTCTGTCAGTCGATATTTGCAGAGGCGAATACAATGGCACAAGCATTACCTAGTCTAGTCCCTATCGCAGGAAAGATAATCCACCAGTAAGAAGCGGGATTTTCATTTCCCGGCCAGTATAAAATCACATTCAAAGCCACCAGTCAATTAATCAAACATGGGAATTCCTCCCAACCGGCAACTACTGTAAGTCGTGTATTCAACCGATTACTTAAGTACGTAGTTAAATACTCCCTCCGTCCGGATTTGTTGGTCCATTTTGGGGATTCCAACTTTTTTTCCATTACATTGAGTTTGTTAATTTCCTGTTTTATCTTTAATCCCTCAATTTAATACACCCTCCATTTCAATTTGATAGTCCACTACGAAACTACGTTCAATTTTCAAACTAAAAAATAATGTAGTTGCAAAAATTATTTTTTTATCAATATGTATCTTGTTTGATAGATCTCATTAAGAACTTTAATACGGTGCAAAAAAAAATTCAAAAATGTGAACACATTATTTAAAAAAAAATAGTTTTTGTGCTGTTATTTTAAGTTTTAGAAAAGGGGCAAAAAAGTAAAAATTTCATACTTATGCTTTGACTTTTGAAAATGGACAAACATTTTAAGACTTGAAAAAATATGTTTGTGGACTAACAAATCCGGACGGAGGGAGTACAATATTTTCATTTCAAAGCTAAAAATCTTTAAATAAGTATCAAAACTCAAGGTGAAGAATTTTATTTTGAGCTTTTCAATTAATTGAAAAAGCAAATAAAATGAAATTGCGAGGAAAAGTGAAGTAGATATTCTTTCTTTTTCGTCTGAAGGATGAGATGATGAGAAGTACCTGTTGGTGGCTCAGGGATGTCATAGCATTCGGTTTCATGCTTCTTCCTGTTATTGGCTCTGCAATACTCGCCGCTTTCTTCACATTTCCAACAACCTACGCAAAGGACCCTCTAATATCTTCTTTGTCAGCTGTCAAGCTGTTTATACTACTTCTTCCGTCTCAAATTACGCGTCTCAGGAAATATGTAATGATTGAAACAAATTTAAATGGAGAGACATAACTTTCCTACTTTGCCCTTGTATTCTATCATTTCAACACAATAATGACAACTTCTAAAGAACAATTTTGTAAAATTAAATTTTTTTTTACTCCTTAAAGGGACTAGTATTTTGGGAATTTCAAAAAAGAAAAAAGAAGAATCACCAATTTGGGACAGAGAGAGTAGTATTTACAAATAAAATTAATTTTATGAAAATTTAAAAAGAACTGGTATGATTTTGATGCAATTATGAAAAGCAATTGCTAGGCTAGTTTTGTTTTGTGTTACATTTTTTAGTATATGCTACGTATTTATTTGATTAATTATGCTAAATTATTAAGTGATGTGAATAGGGCTGTGCAACATCTGGAATCCAATCCTAATCCGCGAGTCATAATTTTTAGAAAGAGAAATACATGTCCAGACGGTTTTATGCACGGATTGCATTCCACAAGGAAATAAGGAAATAAGCAACCAACAATTGAAAAAAAAAAAAAAAAAAGAACTAGCAAGGAAATCCAGTTTCTCAATTCTTGATTCAAGGTTCAAGTGCATTACATAAACTATTACATTAA
This sequence comes from Vaccinium myrtillus, assembly GCA_016920895.1. Classification (NCBI taxonomy): domain Eukaryota; kingdom Viridiplantae; phylum Streptophyta; class Magnoliopsida; order Ericales; family Ericaceae; genus Vaccinium; species Vaccinium myrtillus. Next base: position 16,860,837 of record CM029273.1, read on the forward strand.
AGTAAAATACTAGATATGAAATATATCACATTAAGGTAAAATGTTAAAATAGTTAGTTTATATATAATAAATATCTCACTATCCGGTTTGATTAATTCACGGTTTCAAAAGAGAAATCTATGGATCGAACCGCAAATCATGGTTTTCTAATTTGTTAATTAGTGTCCAGACCATTACTCCACGGTTCCAATTCACAACGACAGATCGTTTCTGACCCACTCCCGATTCACCAGATTTTTTGTGCAGCTAGCCCTAATTGTGAATTGTTTTTTTTACACGTGCTGTGATTGGGAGGTGTGCGAGTTGAATACCCTGTTGACTAACCCTGCGATAAATGGTCAATTGAACCCATTTTAATCCGCAACATTCATTATCCTCTCTCTCTCTCTCTCTCTCTCTCTCTCTCTGATTTCTCGCTCTTTCACCTTCCTATGTCAAGCAGAAGGCTTCTCCACAAAACCCTTATTAGTCTTCTTGTTCTTGTTGTTGCCCTGTTTTGGGGAGATTGCGATGCTGAAACAAGTCCCAACTGTGTCTCCTCTTGTGGAAATATCCCTAACATCAGCCATCCATTTCGAGTGAAAGGATACCCAGAAAACTGCGGAAAAAAGGAATACGAACTGGAATGCGAGCACAATCGTCTTCTACTTAACTTATTTTCTTCTGGAAAATACTTATTTTCCTCTGGAAAATACTATGTCCAGGCAATCAACTACAACAACTATACAATCCGACTTGTCGATGTTGGCTTACAACAGGGAAATTGCTCCTCCCTCCCTCTTTATTACTTATCGAATCTCAACTTCACTACTTATTATGACCCAAAACCATATTCTTTACTGATCTCAGGCTACGACGAAGAAATCCATGGTACTTATGATCCAATCCCATGGGAAATGGCTGTAGCACTATGGGTAGATTGCGTAAAGCCAGTAAAGAAATATCTATCATTCGGACAGCAAAACAAGTGCTTCTAGATGTATTGGAAAAGCTGCTTCATCTTATTCACTCTCCTCCGGGGAAAAGAGACACTATCCGTACTTTTTGTTCGGGAACTTAAGCATTTCAGATGTGGCGGATCACTGCAAAATTGATGAGATAGTTATGACCACGTTGCGGTTGCCAGATGGTGAAAATGAAACAAACATCTCCTTCTCGGATTTCCACAGCAGATTGGAGTATGGGTTTGAGCTTTCCTGGCTGTCCTTCCCCTGTGAAAAATGCGTAGAGTCCTATTGCGTCGTTGGGTCTAATTACAGCAGTCTCACCTGTCACAAATATGGTCACCTCTGCGTTTCGTTCGGTGGGAACGACAAGTCCTCTCTATGTGGGTAACATTTCTACTTAGGCTCTGTTTGGAACTTCTGGAAAGGAAATTAAAATTCTTCCCTTTCTTTGTCTGGTTCTTGAGAAAAAGGGAAAAATTCCAAATTCCAAATTCCAATTCAACCTCTCTCTCTATATCGCTTTAATTTTTCCACCTCATACCTTCTTTTTTTCCATTCTTCCCAGATCCAAACAAAGCCCGATTTCTTCTATGCTACAAAAGTTGTAGTAGTAGTTACTAGTTACTAATCTATAGTACTAAATAATTAGACGCTATATGGAATGAGAGATGTTAGGTAAACATCTATCAACAACACACGGCAGGGGGCCTTAAAAAAAAATCCTTCATCTAATGTATTTTGTTCCTATCGAAGATTTGGTGAGTAAACATATTAGGATTAGCAAAATACTAAAACTTCTTTAAAAATTAGCAAAACGAAACTACTGTTTAAATAAATTTCCTGATGCTTTCTATTTAAGAACATAATTTATTCTCTCAAAAACTGCAGGTCGCTCGAAGATGTTTTTCTGGGGTAAGTGATCTCGTCTTATCTCTTTCCTACCCTCTTTTAGTGCACACTGTGTAATACAAATGTTTGTCTTAATTTTTTTTGTGGCAATAAAGAGTGTCCCGATAAACCAGATTAATTTTATTGCCACAAGTATCCCTGCAACGGTCAATTTTGTGTTACATAATAGAGGTTTGATCGTGGCGAATTTTCTTTTCTGTTTAGATAACTTGGACATCAAGAGTAGCTTAAGCGCACCACAACTAATTATAGGAGATCAATCCCAACGTCGACTAGCAGGGGCTCAATTAGTTAAAACCATAACAAAACTCCTCATGGACTGACCATACAAGAGTTAATAGAACTTGACTGGTTTCGATGCCGTCTTAATTAAGAGAAAGACGTATAGTTCTGAGTTCCTTGAACACCATGCGAATTTTTTTTCAGTGAGGGCACAATTCTACTTTTGTTTGGAAAAAAAAGTCTCCTTTTAAAGAATCTAACATGTCTTAATTTTTATTTGAAATGAGTCTTGCTTGACTTATATTTTATGGACAGATGTGCCTCTAATTAGCCTATTTGTTTTTACTCCTCAGCTTCCAAGGGGGAGGCCTAGGGTTCAAGTCAATAGATGTCTGGGGTCTGTAAACATGTAGGTTCGGGGGCAAAAATTCAGTGAATTGAGACTTGTTTGTGAGTAATTAGTCATTCAGTGGCTCTAGGGCATCGCCATGTGATGCCCTAATTCCCTTCTCCATCACTTTTTTTTATGGACCTTCATCACATATTCAGATAAAACTCATAAATTTAATCTTGAGTGCTACATAAATATGCGGAGGAGAATTACATTATAACATCAACTAATGACGCTCTAAGAGCACTAATTAGTTTTTTGTATTAAAAAAAAAGTTGATGTACGTACCAGTTTATATGTTTCTACAAGAATGCGAAAAATAATAATAATACATTCCTCCCAAAAATCTAGTGTGGGCACAGGCCCGCACTGGCCCACATGTGGCTCCGCCACTGGTTAATGGTAGCCATGCATAATTTTCTTTCACCTTACATGTATAGGCCTAATTTTTTATTTCTTGGACGTGGAGGTGCTTTTCCTTAACAAAAGCTCAAGGCTCAAAACGGTCAAATCTTGGGGTTGTGGCTGGAGACGCTATAGCCATTCTCTAATATAAATGAAACTTTTTTAGTAGATTCAAAACTTAGTTAAGAATGTGTGAAATGTGCCCGACATGTAAGTTAGATTCACTAAAAATTTAATCTATATAGGATAAACATTGCTTAAGAAAACTACCTTTGTCAGTAGACTTAACCATAGAACATGTTTGTTGCAGATTATGTCTTTCCTGGGCACAAGGTTCGTGGGCTCGAAATAACAGGTAAGATCTATCAGCGTTCTTTCTTTATTGCCCAAAAAACTTGAGAAAACCACTTACAAATGGATGAACAAGGAAAATATGGAAAAGTTTAGCCACATTTGTCAGTCAATACTTTGGTGGGACATAAGGAGTTTTGGGACTGTAAATTTAGAGACTAAATTTTTCTGATCCCGTTGGCTTGGGTTGTGAAGCTGGGAGGGGAACGGAGGGGAAGGGATAAGGAGTCGGAAACAGGAAATCAGGAATAATTGAAGGGATTATAATAATTTTCTTAATTTATTTACGATTCCACACACAATGTGGAAATTTTTTGCACTGTTTCAAAGATGTCCAATCTCATTTGATGCAATTCAAAAATGCAAAATGGCCATAACATATCAAAGAAAAAACTGAACCATAATTGTAGAACTTTGGTGATAATGGAAAAGACTTGGAAGTTATTTTCGTATTGATTTTATTTTTGGCTTTGTATATGGTAATATTTACTTTTCCCTGAGCAGGATGTATCCTTGGAGCAAGAACTTCATTAGGGATGTTATGCCTACTGGCCTATTTAATCTATAAGTTTATGAGAAGACATTTGTCAATGTTCGATACCGTTGAAGATTTCCTACAAAGTCAGAACAACTTGATGCCGATTAGGTACTCATACTGGCAAATAAAGAAGATGAGCAGAGGTTTCAAGGACAAGTTGGGAGAAGGAGGCTATGGTTCTGTATACAAAGGAAAGCTCCAAAGTGGTTACATCGCAGCGATAAAGATTTTAGGAAAGCCCAAATCCAATGGCCAAGAATTCATCAATGAAGTTGCTACCATCGGAAGGATTCATCACGTCAATGTGGTCCGACTAATTGGATTCTGTGCTACGAGATCTAAACGAGCTCTTGTTTACGAATTCATGCCTAATGGCTCTCTCGAGAAATACTTATTTTCTCAAGAAGGAAACATCTCCTTGAGTTGCAAGCAAATGTACGACATTTCTGTTGGAGTGGCGCGTGGAATTGAATATTTGCATCGGGGTTGTGATGTGCAAATTCTACATTTTGATATCAAGCCTCACAACATTCTTTTAGATGAGAATTTCAATCCAAAAGTTTCGGACTTTGGGCTTGCGAAACTATATTCAACAGATGATAGCATGGTGTCTCTTACTGCGGCAAGAGGAACAATGGGCTACATGGCTCCAGAATTGTTCTACAAAAACATTGGACGCGTTTCGTACAAAGCTGATGTTTATAGTTACGGGATGCTGTTGATGGAAATGGCAGGCAGAAGGAGGAACTTGAATGCATTCGCTGATCACACAAGCCAAATTTACTTCCCATCGTGGATTTACGACCAATTCAAAGAAGGAAAGGAAATCGAAATGGGAGAAGCCACAGACGAGGAGAGGCAAGTGGTGAGGAAGATGGTTATAACAGCGTTATGGTGCATCCAAATGAGACCTAGCGATCGTCCTTCGATGAACAAAGTCGTAGAGATGCTTGAAGGAAATGTTGAAGGTCTTGAAATGCCTCCTAAGCCTTTCTTGATTCCTCAAGAGATGCCAGTTGAAGATCCATGAATCATCTTATAGCCATTCTAGCAGCTTCATTGATAGAGATTGTACTTTGGCTTATTTTCAAGGACGAAAGGTCATGATATCCTCTAAAAATAAGAATATTAGACTAAATATTGATACAACTCGTTATCCATAATTTTGGCTTTCACATTGCCCTTTCATGAAGGAGAGAAATCTAATTTGCATTTGCAGAGTCTTAGATACATATTGTTGTGGCTCATGTATCTTCACCTAAGTCTTGGAATCACATGTTCTTGCATACATTTCAATTTTATCTGGAAAATATGTTTACAAATTCACACAAAGGCCACTCCTTTAATTCATTGTTATGCGTTTGTTGATGTAATAGTATGCTTATGATGATCAATTACTAGCAAGTTGTTTTTAATTATTGAAAATCATTGGGCTGCTCAGGACTTGTTTCTTGATATATTTCAGCTTATTTTCCAGAAAATACCTCACAGTAGATATTCATGTATAATTATATATGTCTTGGCTCAGATCATTTTTTCCCCAGTTTATTTTTCAGAATGCATGATGGCTTCTCTGTAAATTCTCAAGTCCCTAGTGCTTACGATATCATAAACCAAGACGTAACTAATACTAACATTGGAAGTGGGTCTGGAGACTCAAAATTCCTCAAAAACTTAAGGGTTTTGTGTGGCTCCTACTACATGACAGGCTTCGACGTAACTGATACTAACATTGGAAGTGGGTCTGGAGACTCAAAATTCCTCAAAAACTTAGGGTTTTGTGTGGCTCCTACTACATGACAGGCTTCCCGCAAACAAACTTAGAGCTCACAAATGTGATTCCAGTTCTTAGAATTTGGAACACCTCGTTTGGGATTGTATTAGGAACTATGGGCCTGTTTTCCTATTGGCCACCGGAGAAGGGATAGTCTTGAATGCTATGCCCAAGATTAGAGCTCTTACAATCTGAAATCAAAGAAGAAATCCAGTAAGCATTGATGTTCCTTGGAACACTCTTTTCATTGCTATTATTAAGCAAATTTGGAAAGATCGTATCCAAAAAAAAGTTTAAACAATTTGGAAACTGACTATCGTACAAGTTTCAGAAACATCATTGCATGTTCCTCTGAAATCATTGAGGCAAAATTAACCACAGATGGATTTTGGAATGAGGTTTAAGGTCAAAGATAGGTTTGGAGGCCTATTTCGTGATCACAATAGAGAATGGATTCTTGGTAAATATGGAAGACTCAACTACAATTCTAGCTTGGAGACTGAGCTGTGGGGAAATTTATAGAGGTTTAACCATAATGTTGGAGAAGGGCTCGAGTAATGTTTTTTTTATCGGCAGGGCTCGATATAGACACCCCAATTTTGATCCCTGTGTATCCCCGATGATGAAATAAACACTTGGCAGTACCTTGGAACAACCATCCTGAACTTCAGAATTTTTGAACGAAAATACCCTAGCCGCACGGTTTACTGAACTAAACCTCACGGTTCACCTTTCCACCACTTAGCCGTACGGTTAACCCATTCTACCCGCACGGCCAACCTTCCTTGCCGTGCGGCTATGTGTCAGAAAATATTCGAAAAATTTATGGCAGAAGCATCTCATCATTTTGGAAAGATTCGTACAGATTTTATTCCATTTTGCTGTCTATAAATAGCCCCGTCCTCTCCCCATTTTAAACAGACAACAATTCTCGGTATCACCCCGATACGCCGGCAAATTCTCCGGTCGCTTTTCCATCCAAAAATCCCGTCCAAAACTTTCGTCAAAACCACCATACATTCCTATTTCACCCTTCGTTCACAGATTCTCATCAACTTCTATCCTAAACCAAGCACCTGTCCTAAATTTCACGTTCAAAAACCTGAAGTTCTCGATTTTCCAGTAAGGTACGATTACATTTCATAAAACCGGGGTTCAAACCTTGGTTCTTCGAGGGGATCCTCCCGGGTCCAAGATGACTCCAATAGGATCATTTCTAGGCTCGGGTGGTTGAATTTTACACAAAAATCAAGTTTTATAAGCAAAAATAAGTTTCTGTTTGAAAAACCAATTTTTTGAAAAATCTCTCAAAAAGTAAACCGTGCGGCTCACCTAAGTGAACCGTACAGCCAACTTAGGTAAGCCGTACGGCTCACCTTTGCGGCATGAAAATTTCCTCTGTTTTTCCCCTGCTCACGCTCTGTTTTCCTGATTTTCTGTAACTTGTTTATTGCATTTTCACCCCTTTACTTCTCTATTATTGCTATTAAGTCCTTTGTTTAATTTTATTTCCGTTATGGTTTTATTTATTTTTATTTCTTGTTATTTATCTGCTTAACCGTCAAAGTTTTCAATAAAATGTTTTCCAAAAATCCCACAAAAATTTAGTAGAGATAGGGAATTCCCCGGGCGAGCGGGGTGCTTTTCAATAAAACCTTCCCCGTTCGTAACCTGGCTTCCGAATCCAAGAATCTTTTTCGCAAATCAAATCCTTTCCCAAAAACGGCACGAGAGTCATTATTTTCCTAAACGGTTTTTCGGGTACCAAAATCATTTTCCAAATAAATCCCGGGTGGGGACTTTTAAATTAATTTTTATTTTTGTCATTTTACACTTGTAAAACGACCCCCGAAAGCTTGACAAAAACGAACACGCTCCGCGTGATCGAGGAAGGAATGGTGCCATAACAGGGCTACGCCCGACCACTCCGGACTGGAGCTTTCCCGGTTGTTTGCTTGAGTAAAATTTTAAAATAAAAAATTAATTAATTTATTGGTGAGCCAAATTTGAAAAATATTTGTGGGATTTTGAAAACGGTTTTATTGTTAAACTTTTGCATTGCACGTGCATCGATGTTGGATAAGCCTCGCCGCTGCGTCTTGGTTACCCTACCCAGCTTGCCGGTGTTAGGACATCCCAAGATTCTCGGCAACCCCGGACGATGATGAGTCAGCCTGCCGTTTGACCTTTGCCATGCAGTACACTTGGCACTGGGAGGCAAATATTGGCTCTAGTCTAGGGAACCCCCTTTAACCAAAACCCAGCCTTTGCATGTAGTAAATCGTAGTACCTTCCAACCTAGGACAGGGATCTGCAGGGTAGGACTATCTGTTATATCCTGTTTACCTGTCATCCTGTTTACCTTTTTATCTGTTATCTGTTTATCTGTTGATTGTTACTTGTGTCTTGCTTGCCTGTCAATCGTTCATCTGTCTTTGTATATATCACTCCATGTACATACTGTCTCCATCTTGCATGCATACTCAAGGTAGCCTAGCCTTAGGTCATTACATCGTATTCACATCCATGAGGATTACCCCGACAATCACGCATTGTGTTGGATAGACGAGAATTCCTCCTTTCAAAGAAATTTTCAGAAAAAAAAAAAAAAAAACGCTACAACTGGCTCCCTTTCCCAAAATGAAATACACATTTCCTTCTTGGTAGAGTCATCATGTCTGGAGGACCTTACAAGCGTTTCAAGTCTACACTCACCACCCACCAAGGGGCACCCGTGTGGATAATCGAGGAAGTTCAGCCCGAGCTGCCTCAATGCAAGCCAGAAGAACCTCAGTCAGGAAAGCTCAACATAAAAGACCATATGGGAGAAGAACTTGATCAGAAACTCAGTTTGCTGGCCGGAGCCAACTTGCTAGGTGTGTCACTCCAGTGGGAAGAAAATGAAGGATGGAAATTTTGCTTCCCGGAAGAGCCAGAACCAATGTCGGAAAAGATCACCTTGATGATAGAACAGGACGACGGGGAGCTAACAGCCATGCCTCCCGTGAAATACTTCAATGCCAATGGCCAGCCCGTCTACTACTTTGAAGACCCAGTCACATGCCACAAGTACTGGGACGAGTGTGAATGTGATGCGTGCTTCGCAGATTACATCCTCAATAATGACGGCATGACCCCACAGCAGCTCAAGGATCAGTACAAGCAAGAGAAGAAGGAAGACCCTAAGGGAAAAGGGAAAGCCAATGAAACAGGATCCTTCGCAAGGTTAACATCTCCAAATCAGCCCTCTTCTTAAGGACGGCTTTCAAAGCCAGAAGTGATCATGCAATGATCGAATCAAGCCAACAAAGGTTTCTTTTGAAGAATCAAGTCAACATGCGATTCTTATCTGTTATCGAGTCTGTTGCTGTTTGATTATCGAGTCTGTTGCCGTTTAATTATCGAGTCTGTTGCCAGATGTGAATATCTACTGACTTAATCCAGCCAGCAGGGCTTCTTTTGAAGAATCAAGCCAGCTTGTGATTCTTAGCACTTTTGATTATCGAGTCTGTTGCTGTTTAATTATCGAGTCTGTTGTCAAGTCCGATGTCGAGCCTGTCCTGTCAGTTTGTAAATATTCCACGCTTTTAATGAAAAGACCTTTTGAGAAAAAGAGCCAAATTTGTAGTCCTGAACTACGTCACGGCCTGATTCCTCTCCATGGGGATACGTAGGCAACCTCCGGTCCGGCCGTTGTTTTCATAAATTATGGGAATTTGAACATATCCAACACAATAAGAAGAAAATTGGGGCAATCCTTTCATGCATCATACATCATCTCCTTGTACATACATCCTTTTCCATTCTTCACATACACTGCATACCGCATCCTTGAGTTCTGCTTGTGCATATCGTCAGTACTAACCATTGGCAAAAAGAAGAGAAACCTCATACCGGGCTGGACTCGAATCCCCGAACAGCGATTAGTTCGAACTGAGTCGAGAACAGAACAGTCAACCGAGGGTGCAACTATGGCAGAAGAAACAGATGAAATTCAGCTTCTTAAGGATGCTCTAGATGAGCAGAAAACCAATAACGCCAAGCCGATGGCCCAAATGATGCTCATGATCCAGAAACTAACTGCTCAACTCCCTCCACCAGCAGGAGGATCAAGCAGTCAAAACATGGAGTCAGTTTTAGCCAAGCTAGCTAAACTCGAGGAGTTTGTTCAGAAGCAGGAGAAAATAACAGCTACAGGAATCGATATGGAGAAGTTGTGCCTTTTTCCAGATGCAAAGCTCCCCGACAAGTTCAAACCAATGGATTGGGACAAGTTTGACGGCAGTGGTGACCCGAAAGCTCATCTGCAAACATATGTGGGTACTTTATCCATGTACGACGTTGGAAAGGATGCAATGGGCCAGATGTTCCAGCAAACTCTAATTGGACCTGCACTCCGCTGGTTTCTGAATTTGGACATCTCCAAGAAGAGGACATGGGAAGATATTGGGGCAGCCTTCGTCGCCCAATACAATTACAACATTCAGCTTGAAATGACTATTCGGGAACTGGAGTCAACCAAGATAGGGAAGAATGAGTCCTTCGCTAACTCTGTTAAGAGATGGAGAGGGAAAGCCTCTCAGATGATGGAACGGCCTTCAGAAAAGGAGCAGATGAGAATTATCACAAGGAATCTAGAACCGGATTTCGCCAAACACTTGGTGGTCTTTCAGACCACCGCTGACTTCAAGACTTTCTATGAAGCCGGTCTGGCAGTTGAAGATGCTCTCCGAAGCGGCTTATTTGAGAAAGGTGAATCTACCCCTAAACCCAGACGAGTTTACTCTGGCAACAGCAACACCTTGTTTGGACCCATCCACTACAGTCAAAACCAAGCCAGCTCTTCTAATCCCAAACCAGCCAAAACTGAACCAGTTAACCAGATCGTAGCCTGATCCCGATTCGATTCCAGCAAACGACTCCCCCACCAAGAAGGGAATTTCACCCACTCCCTTTCCCCCTTGTCACAGTATACAAAAAACTCCTTGACCGAAAAGCCATCCAGCCTCTCGAGCCTCGAGAACTACCCAGAGAACTCTCCCCCAACCACAATCCAAATACCTACTGTGCCTACCACCCGATGCCCGACCATCACACCAATAATTGCATGCGTCTCAAACACAAAATCCAAGATCTTGTGGACGATGGAACCATCCCACTTCCCGATCAAAAGCCCAACACCATTTCCAACCCTTTACCAAATCACAAGCAAAACACCCAAGTCGGCCAAATTTCCCTTATATATCTCTCCTTCAAATGACCTTACCTCCACTACATTTGACCCAAGCCTTTATATCATACCACTTACCGAGCCTAAGCCCATTGTTGCTATACCAGAGAATCTCAAGGTCCATTTCCTTTCATATGCCGGTACATCGCCAAAGCCGAGGTGGAGTGATACCACAGAAGTAGAAGAATGGTCCATGAACGATCAAGATTGGGAGGAATCTCGACAAGCATTGTTAGGCTCTTTGCTAATCCCTGGAGACCCAAGCCAATTCATCGTCCCCGAATTCCTTGATGAGCCCGTCGTTCACATGCCGGAAAGTTCCCATGTCTGCCAGATCAATGTAACAAGAAGCAGTTTTGAGCAAGACAAAGAAGAAAGAAATGCAAATCCCTTGGGAGAAATGATAACTCCAGATAGACATCCAGCAGATAGTATTTCCCCACTCGCACACTTCAAAGAAGAGGGTCATTCTGTCATAGAAGCCGCCTTCGGAAACCAAGATTGGCTCCCACAAGCATACATCAGTGACGGATCTTCTCCTCAGCCGTCAGCACCATTCCCGCCGTCATCTAGTGTATCAGTACTAGTCACTGACCCCATGACTACCATCTGGGATGAAGAAGCAATAGTCGATATCCGAGTAAGCAATGACGAGGTGTGGACTATCAATAGGGCCATGTTGGATCCATCTTTTTGGCAAGACTCCGATGTAGACAACCTCGAAACAAAGATGGAAGCAGTGAAAATCGAGGAACAAGGGACCAGAAATGATCTGATGAATTTCTGGACCGAAGATAAAAAAAACAATGCAGAAAAGGGAAGCTATCAGGGCTGGCAAACGGAAGGTCGGTGAAGAATACCTGAATTTCTGGGGTGAAAATCAGGAATTATGGGAAGAAACGGTTAACAGAATAACCAGAAGTGGTCGAATCTACCAGCCGGCCCATCTTCAAGGTAGGAATCCCTCCAACCATGCTGCAACAGAAGATTTCGCTTGGAATGATCCTATCCTCGAAGACACAGTTACTGACCATCCAGAAGTTATCATCCAACAGAACTCGGCTGCTAGGCCACCCCCAAAGAACCCCCGGTAATAAGTGATCCAATTTAGAAACAGCTCGAACGAACCCCAGCCTCAGTATCTATCTGGGGATTACTTTCTTCGTCTCGAGAGCACCGTCAGAAATTAATTAAAGCTCTGTCAAACATGGAGGTGCCACCAGACACTCCTCCCGAAACGATGGTGGCTCTGCTTACACCGACCCGAGCGAAGTATGTTGTAGTTTTCACTGAAAAGGATCTGCCACCAGAAGGAGCCGGTCACAATAAGCCATTGCACATTACTCTGAAATGCAAGGAAAAGTGGGTCCCGATTGTGTTATTGGATAATGGATCTGCCTTGAATGTCTGTCCCCTACGTACAGCTTATTGTTTGGGTTTTAAGAACAAGGATTTCCAGCCATCGAATCTTGGAGTGCGTGCCTACGACAATACTCGACGAGAGGTGATTGGGACCATTCAGATGGAAATAATGATCGAAGATTTCGAGACTAGTGTTGAGTTTCATGTGCTCGACATTCCCTCATCGTTCAACCTGTTGCTGGGCAGGCCATGGCTCCACCGATCAGACATCATGGCTGTACCTTCCTCACTACATCAGAAAGTTCAGCTCGGACTGGCTACAGGAACCTTGACCATCTATGGGGATTCTGGAATTCGCCCGCATATCCCTGATAATGCTCCCCTACTTGAGATTGTTCACGGAGAAGAAGACATCACTCTTGGAGGTTTTTCCTTTGATACTTCTGACGGCGTATCCACTATCAAGATGGACGAGGATTTCTCGATAAGGTCAACGGCTCTGGATATGATGCTAAAGATGGAGTATTTGCCTGGTCTAGGGCTTGGTCTCAACAATCAAGGGATAGGAGAGTTCCCTAAATTGCTGACAAACAACCACCGTTTTGGTCTCGGTTATGAACTAACTGACAACAAATCTGGTCATAATGGGAAAGTACAAGCTTATGCCAAGAAAGGACCTATCCATTTCGTGAAAGCTCTAGAGGCTATCTATCAAGGAGACCCAGAGCCATTCTGGGACATGGAAACAAGAACCAAGCTGCCAGGGTTTGAAATCTTCGCTGACAACACCTGGGGGAGTGATGATGAGGCAGAAAAATGGGAGGAGCCGATCAAGAGGCTCTATGTTGACTGGGTCGAAGTTCTTGACTCAGGGAATCTTTTATGGCTGTTTGGGGAAGAAAGTCCACTGGGTATGAGGGGATCGAGTTGAGGACGAAATTCCAAAAGAACTCCGATCTCTAATCGAAAGGGAAGATGAAAAGTATGCTCAACCTATAAAAGAAGAAGTTGTTTCTATAAATTTGAGAGATGAGATTAATCCGCGCATAGTTCAAATCGGCTCCGGACTGTCTCCAAAAGAATTCAAAGCTCACTTGGATCTCCTGAAAGAATTCGAAGATGTTTTTGCATGGTCACACGCAGATATGCCCGACATTGACCCTGAGATAGTGGAGCATCGAATCCCATTGTACTCCGATGCAAAGCCTGTCAAGCAGAAACTGAGGAAGATGAGGCCGGATTGGGTATTGGAAATCAAGAAGGAAGTTCAGAGACAGATAGACGCAAGATATTGTGCCTGTTCCCAAAAAGAATGGGAAGATCAGGATATGTGTAGACTTCAGGGATCTAAACAAGGCAAGCCCGAAAGATGATTTTCCTCTGCCACACATAGACGTCTTGGTAGATAACACTGCGGGGCACGCACTGCTGTCATTCATGGATGGATTTTCAGGTTATAATCAAATTACCACGGAATGGGGCACCTACTGCTACAGGGTTATGCCATTCGGACTGAAGAACGCAGGATCTACTTATCAGAGAGCTACCACAACATTGTTACATGACATGATCCACAAGGAGGTAGAAGTATACGTGGATGACATGATTGTCAAAGCCAAGGAAAGAGAAGGGCACCTGCCTGCCCTCGGGAAATTCTTCGAGAGAATCCTCAAATACAGGTTGCACCTCAATCCTGAGAAATGTACATTCGGAGTCACGGCCGGAAAAATTCTCAGATTCATGATCACCACACGAGGAATCGAGGTGGACCCATCAAAAATCAAAGCCATCCTAGAAATGGAGCCACCTCGAACAGAAAAGGAAATACGAAGCTTCCTCGGGAAGATTCAGTTTATCAACAGATTCATCGCCAAGTTAACCTCCACTTGTGAGCCGATGTTTCGCCTACTCAAGAAAGGTGTGTCATTCAGGTGGGACGACAAGTGTCAACAATCTTTTGAGACCATCAAGAAGTATCTTCAGAACCCTCCGGTATTGATGCCGCCCATACCAGGGCAACCTCTTATTTTGTACTTGTCTGTCACATCTTCGGCTATGGGATGCATGTTGGCACAAGAAGGAGAAGGAGGGAGCGAAAAAGACGTTTACTACATCAGCAAGAAGATGATGGGGTGTGAGGAGCGATACACGTCACTGGAAAAAGTCTGTTGGGCATTAATCTGGGCCTCCAAGAAATTGAGGCACTACATGTTAGCTTATTCCGTAAAGCTGATCTCACGAATGGATCCACTCAAATATCTGTTCGAAAAGCCAGCACTGACAGGCAAGCTGGCACGATGGTTGCTTATGCTGGCAGAATTCGATATCGAGTACGTCACTCGGAAGTCAGTAAAAGGGAAGGCAGTTGCAGAGTTCCTAGCAGATCATCCTGTGGAAGGGCCAGAGGATGCAGAATTTGAATTCCCCGACGAGAACGTAATGACAACTACCAACGACATCTGGATGTTGTATTTTGACGGTGCCGCCAACCAGAAAGGATTCGGAATCGGAGTGCTGCTAATCTCACCAGAAGGGTCACACATCCCTCTTGCTTTCAAGCTAAATTTCGAGGTCACTAACAACCAATCAGAGTATGAGGCATGCATAGTAGGAATGGAGGCTGCCTTGGAAATCGGAATTAAGAGACAGGAGGTAGTCAGAGATTCCAATTTGGTGGTGTCACAAGTCAACGGAGATTGGAAGGTGAAAGAAGACAAGCTCAAACCCTACCACCAAGATCTCGAAGATCTAATCCCACGATTTCAAATGGTCACATTCACTCATGTTTCGAGATTGAAGAACAGATTTGCGGACGCTTTAGCAACTTTGGCCTCAATGGTGGAGATACCAGATGGAGTTAAGCTCAGACCAATCACAATTGAGCAGAGGGACAAACCTGTTTTCGAATATGTCATGGTCGTCAATGAACCTGATGACGGTCTGCCGTGGTATCACGACATTTGGAACTTCATCGAGAAAGGGGAGTATCCGGTAGGAACTGAAAAGAACAGATTGCTCTTCGGAGATTAGCCTCTCAATACATCATTTGCGGAGGAAATCTGTACCGACGATCGCATTGCGGGATGCATAAGTTATGTGTGCATGGTACAAAAGCCACCATGATCATGGCAGAAGTTCACGAAGGAGTCTGCGGTCCTCACATGAACGGGATAATGCTCGCAAAGAAGATTCTCCGTCAGGGATATTACTGGTCAACCATGGAAACCGAATGCGTTCAGTACGTAAGACAGTGTCACAAGTGCCAGATTCACGCCAATCTCATGCATGTACTGTAAGAGGGGAAAAACTCACGAAGTTATTTCCTTGCTCTTATGAGATCAAATCCTCTTTCGATGGAACGATTCCGATCCTGCAACACCAGCAAACCGTCAGAGTACCCCTGCCTCTTGGCGGCAAGGGCCCTCCGATGGCTAAGTTAGTATAGACGAACTGGAGGATGGCAGAAACGAGTGTCAAGTATGAGAGTAGGTTAAAGCATCCCTTTAGCATTTAGGAGTCGTTTCATTATATAGTCGATTAGTTTGCACTTACATTCCCTGTGGAATTCTCCCATGTATGGAATCCTTCCAAGTCTGGGATTCTTCCCTACTGGGCAGTGAAGCCCGCACGATTCTGGATTCCTTATTCGATAAGGATCCATGCCAAGTTGGCCGTACATTGCTCGTTCGGAGTTTTACCCTACTTGGGAGTTCGCTCCCTGTTTAGTAAGTTGACTAGTTTTTCATCTCTAAGTAAGATTGCGCTTATCCTTGCTAGCTCATCAGATTCCGAGAATATCTTTATATATTCCCTCTTCCCCTTATCTTCGCCAGGCGAGGTTGCTGTTAGGGTTTCTTATGTATTGGGCCGTTCCGTCTGCGTTACCCGACGAGCAGTCGTACTCGGGTAATTTCTGAATTATGGGCTTTGTGGTCGTCAATGTACTTCATCGTGCTTTCTTCTTCGTGCATGTCACGTGGTAATTCTGGATATGTTATTCTGTTCGTCTCCTGTGCTTATTGGAAAATACCCCTCACAATTGCTCCCCAGCTTTTGGTCGTCCATGCATGTTCACGCATAACGAGCAGAAGCTTATCGACGAGCAGTTACTGCCATGTTTGTCTTCTCGTACCGTCGTTACGCTTCGTACCAATGTGCCTACCACGTGTCAACTGCTGCGCAAACTCTCCAAGCGATAAGTCTGCGTCTACAGCGTGAGCGTAACTTCCGAGGCACCTTTCCGTCATCTGGGTGGTTTGAATCATTGCACCCTTTTAATTACCGATTTGACATTACCCCATCTTTTCGTGGAAAGGCGTGAGGAATCTAAACGCTGTCGTTTTAGATGATGTCAGCAAGTACTAGTTTGAATTTGAGAAGGTATAAGACGTTTCTTTGACCTTCCTTTTTTCCATATTTGTGTTTGTTCTGTGAGATTTGTTGAGAACGCTATTGCCATCGTGTTTTTTGAGTTGCCCCCTCTACTGACTTCCCTTTCCGCCGGAAAACACCTTCCCCGGCTGACCTCGGTTGTCTGTAAGTTTCTTGCAACCTTCTCCAATCTTCTTGCATAGTTACTTTTAGGGCTTTCTTGCCTCTTCGTCGCTTTTATCCATGGGTAGATTTAGGAGTCTTTGTGATAATGAGGCTCACATGGGGGCCTTCCGCCGCCGTTTCGAGGTCCATGATGACGTTAACCTTGCCCTGGCCCCTCCAGGCGCCAATACCCATGACCAAACCGAGGGTAGGGTTCACGTCCCCCTCTTAGCCGTTGTAGAAGGCGGTGTTAGGTTTCCCCTACACCCGTTGTTGGTCGAGATCTGCAGCATCTGTCGCCTTACCCCTCTCCAACTTTGTCCCAACTTCTACCGCATGGTCATGGGAGTGGTGGCCCTGAATAGACTTCTGGGCACACGCCTGGGTTGGTACGATATCCGTCGCCTTTACAGTGTCTGCCCCACCACCTATGGGACTTATTATCTCAAGGTCCGGGACAAGGAGCGTCGTTTAGTGACCGATCTTCCCAATTCCTGTCGTGGGGAGAATGATGATTTTTTTATTGTGACTGGAAATTTCTTGCCCCGGGATGATGGTGGCGACGTCGTGGGGCCTCCGTGCCCCCACACTTTTGGGCGTACACGTCGGTTCTTCTTCTTTTTGCCCTTTGTCCGTTTCTTCACTTAGCAATTTCTACCTAGTTGATCATTACGTCTATTCCTTCTGTTTTTTGCAGCGGAGAATATCAACGAAGGTCATTTGGTGGTGCACGACGGTGTCCACCTTCTTGATATTGAGAGAGCACTTAAATTCCCAGGCATCAGGGGGGTTGACCCAGAAGGACTAGGCAGGGCCTCACATATTTTGTTGAAGTACAATCCCTCTTACCGTGGTGGTGTCCGTATAAGTAAGGCTTCTACTTTTGCTAGGAATTTGCGTAGGGGAAGAGGCCGTATTGGGGTAAGACGTTCTTCCATACAGAGGTTTTTTCTTCGTACTCAGGTTATCCATGCTTCGCGTACAAACAATTATCTTGGAATTGACTTATCTTGTAAAAATATTCAGAGTGATTTGTCTGGAGAGAGTACTAGCAGTGTTCCTGTGAGAGACCAACCCCCTGTTTCTGCCATGCCGAGAGTTGTGCCTGACTTTTCTGATTTCATATCCCTTGATGATGATGAATCCCCCGTCCAATTTCTTGACCCTTTGGGAGCTTCTTCCTCTGTTCGTCCCCCTTCTCCCTTTCCTCCTTCAGAGCAGAGAGAGCTTGATGTCGCTCAAGACAAGAGGCCCAGAGAAGAGTCTGTCCCCGTTCCAAACCCTCCTCAGCAGCGTCGTCGTATGACCAGGAGTTCTTCGGTTCCGCCACCTCCCCCAACTCCCGAGCCAAATCCTGAATCTGACATGGCTGTGTGGAATCCTCCTTTGCGTCGTGGCACCCTTCATGTCCTTGCCACTGACAGTTGTGATAATGCTGAGGTTGCTTTGGCTGTCAGACGAGCTGTATTGCTCCCTGGGGATGTTGAGAGAGAGGTGGGATCTAGTTACCTCAAGCTTTTGAAGGATGGGTTCCAGCACCACATCAAGGTATGACTTTTTGCTATTCGTTCCATTGTTACAGCACTTTTTCGTTTGGGATCTATTTTGCCTGGTTGACATATGAGTAGTTTCGTGACAACTTGCAGTCTATGCAACTTATGTATGTTGCCTGTGACCGTGCTGCTAAGGATAACAGAACTATTACCAGTGCCAACATGCAACTAAAAACTGAAAATGACGAGCTGAAGGTTAGTGCCAATCGTCTGATCAACGCCAACCATTTGATGACTGCTGAGAACGAGAAGATAAAGGAAGAACTGGCTTCGCTGAAGCGTCGAGTGGGTGAGTCTGACCGCAATTTTAATGATGCCATGACCAGACTTGGGCTCTTGGAGACAGAACTGTCGAACGCTCAGAGGAGCAAGGCAAACGTGGAGGCTGAATTGGTCGTTGCTCAGGCGTCTTGTGACCAGGCCTATAATCAAGGGGTGAATGATACGAAGGTGAAGTTCAAGGCCCAGATGCCGCAGTTTGAAGAATTGTTTTTTGGCAGAGGATGGAAGGCATGCTTGACGAAACAGGACTTTGATAGACGGGATACTATCTGGACTGAGATTGAATACCCCAAACGTAGGGATGTTGCTCCCCAGCGTGCTGCTGTGCCGAACCAGAGTGCAGTCGTTGACCCTAGCCAGAAGGAAGCTAGTGGCAACACATCCGTCACTGACGAGCAGCGGGTCGAGCTTCCCTCCTCTGGTGTTGTTGAAGAATCAGGTAACATTCTTGCCACTGAGGTCCATGAGGCCCAGTGAAGAGGCCTTGTGCCTGCTTGATCTGTTTAATTATGAATCTTGACATTCCTTGACTTCTGACTTGGTAGTTTAACACAATTTTGGGTCCCATGCCCTGCGTGGCTATTTGGACGAGCTGACCTTGCGTGGTCTTGTTTGTTTTGGAATTACGGTAATTACACCCTTCATGGTGTTAAGTGGGCTGAATTTTGACTGGTGGTTTGCTTTTCTGAGGTGTGCGTTAGACGCTCCTGCATACAATCAAAACTACATAGGACGAATATTATACAAGCTTCTGGGACCCAAATGGTCCTGCATTTAATCAATTAAGACAGTGGCTTTAGAACCCAGATGTTCCTGTACGTAGTCAGAAGAAAGACAAACATCTTGGAATCTAGATGTCCCTGCACTTTATCAGAAGTAAGGCAAATATTTTGGAACCCGGATGTTCCTGCACTAAGTCATAAATCGAATAGGATGAATATTTTGGAACCTAGATGTTCCTGCATGAATAGGTCAGAATTGAATAAGAAAGGCGATTTGGGAACCTAGATGTTCCTGCAATTTTGTTTACACATTTTGAATAGGGCAAATGTCTTAATCTTTGGACGATTATGGACGAGGCCATAAGCGGGCTTAGGCATATTCGCGCCTAGTCATGGACAAGG
Source organism: Vaccinium myrtillus (assembly GCA_016920895.1). NCBI lineage: Eukaryota > Viridiplantae > Streptophyta > Magnoliopsida > Ericales > Ericaceae > Vaccinium > Vaccinium myrtillus. Next base: position 16,880,461 of record CM029273.1, read on the forward strand.
TTATGAATGAATTTTTAAGGCATATTCGTGCCTAACCATGGACGAGGCCACGGGTTGCAATATTCGCTGCGAGGTCTAAGCATGTTCGCGCCTAACCATGGACAATTTTTAGGCATATTGGCACCTAACCGTGGACGAGGCCATGGGTTGCAATATTCGCTGCGAGGTCTAGGCATGTTCGCGCCTAACCATGGACAATTCTTAGGCATATTCGCGCCTAACCGTGGACGAGGCCACGGGATGCAATATTCGCTGCGAGGTCTAGGCATGCTCACACCTAACCATGGACAATTCTTAGGCATATTCGCGCCTAACCGTGGACGAGGCCACGGGTTGCAATATTCGTTGCAAGGTCTAGGCATGTTCACACCTAACCATGGACAATTCTTAGGCATATTCGCACCTAACCGTGGACGAGGCCACGGGTTGCAATATTCGCTGCGAGGTCTAGGCATGTTCGCGCCTAACCATGGACAATTCTTAGGCATATTCGCGCCTAACCGTGGACGAGGCCACGGGTTGCAATATTCGCTGCGAGGTCTAGGCATGTTCGCGCCTAACCATGGACAATTCTTAGGCATATTCGCGCATATTCATGGACGCCTATTCATGGACGAGGCCATGAACGAGCTTAGGCATATTCGCGCCTATTCATGGACGAGGCCATGGACGAGCTTAGGCATATTCGCGCCTATTTATGGACGAGGCCATGGACGAGCTTAGGCTGTACTATAATAGATTGAGTGCGTCACGCTCCCCAATATGGGGTTTACTCGTTTAGTCACAGCCCATATTTATGCACAGATTTGCAAGACAATAAGTAGATGATTTTATTCGCAATCATGATAGTCTCTCTACTTTATTCTAGCATAAAGGAAAGAAAGAGAAAAAGTTGTATTTTGCCTTTCAGGGCATTATTCAAGCAAAACTTTATAAGGAAAAACTTACTCTGCCTTTCAGGGCATTATTCAAAGAGAAAAAAAGAAGAAGATAAACTTAAGGAAAAAACTTCATAAGGTTCTGGATATTCCAAGGGCGGGGAACCGGATTCCCATCTAGATCTGCCAGCCTGTAAGCTCCAACCCCTGCCAAGCCAACCACTTTGTAGGGCCCTTCCCAGTTTGGCCCAAGCTTTCCGTCTGACGCCTTTTTGGTATTCCCTACCACTTTTCTCATCACGAAGTCCCCTACTCCAAATTCGCGGGGGTGGACCTTCTTGTTATAAGTCCTGCAAAGTTGTTGTTGGTAGGCTGCCAGTGTAACCAGAGCTTTTTCCCGCCGCTCCTCTGCAAGATCCAAATTTGTTGCCAAAGCTTGGTTGTTCCCACCAGCTTCTACCAGTGTTGTTCTATTCGTTGGTAGGCCCACTTCGATCAGGATTACGGCCTCAGTTCCGTAAGCCTGGGAATATGGGGTCTCTCCCGTTGAACGTCTTGGGGTGGTTCTGAACGCCCATAACACTATTGGGAGCTCGTCGGGCCAGCATCCCTTCTTTTTCTCCAGTCTTCACTTGATTCCTTTGAGGATTGTTTTGTTAGAGGCCTATGCCTGTCCGTTACTTTGAGGGTACGATGGTGTTGAGTAGTAGTTCCGTATCCCATGTTGAGTACATAAAGCTTCAAACTTCGGCCCGAACTGTGCCCCGTTGTCTGAAATTATGCAGTAGGGCACCCCAAACCTGGTTATGATGTTCTGCCAAACAAATTTCTCCACATTACCCTCGGTGATCTTGGCCAATGATTCTGCTTCAATCCATTTAGTGAAGTAATTTGTCCCCATCAATAGGAACTTCCTCTTGCCCATCGCCATGGGCAGGGGCCCTATGATGTCGAGCCCCCATTGAGCGAACGGCCACGGGCTAGTGAGCGGTTGTAGGTCTTCCGCCGGCGTCTGGATTATTGGTTTGAACTGCTGGCACTCCTCACAACCTCTGACGAGCACCTTTGCGTCTTCTTGCATGTACGGCCACCAGTACCCCTGGGTTATTGCCCTGTGCGCTATCGATCTCCCTCCCGCATGCCCGCCGCACGTCCCGTCGTGTATCTCGTGTAAGAATTTCTGCACCAATGCGGGGTGGACACAAAGCAAGTAGGGGCCGTCATATGATTTCTTGTACAGCTTTCCCTGGGGCGAGAGCCAGAAACGAGCTGACTTCAATTTAACTTTATAGGCTTCTTTTTTATCCTCTGGAAGGATTTCGTCCTTAAGGTAAGCGATGATCGGATCCATCCAGCTTGGTCCCAGGTTTGCATCCATGTTGGTTTCAGCTTCCTTCCCAATGCTGGGACGGGCTAGGTATTCGACGGCCACAGTCCGCTTGTACTCTGTTGGTAGTGCCGAGGCCAAGCAGGCCAATGAGTCCGCGTGAGCGTTTTGTCCCGAAGTGATTTGCTCTATCTTTGCTTCCTCAAAGTCTGTCATTAGATCCTGTATGGCTTTTGCATAGGGCGCCATCTTTTCATTCCTTAGAGCGTATTCTCCACTTAGCTGATTTACCACGAGCTGCGAGTCACAAAAGATCTTTAACTTCTTGACCCCAAGGGTCCTTGCACTTTTGAGCCCAATTAGGAGGGCCTCGTACTCTGCCACGTTGTTCGTTGCGCTGAAGCCCAAACAAACGGATTGTTCGAGCATCAGACGTTCAGGAGCAAACAGCACTATCCCTGCCCCTGAGCCTTTGTTGCATGTTGATCCATCAACAAATAAGTGCCAGCTTCCAGTACTTTGATCGCCACCTTGAGGACTTGGTTCATATTCGCGAACCACGGGGGGCTCAACCTCCGTCGGGGTAAACTCAGCTACGAAATCCGCCAGCACCTGGCCCTTGATGGCCGTTCTTGGTTGGAAATCGATATCGTACTGACTGAGCTCTACCGACCAAGTGGAGATTCTCCCAGAGAAGTCTGCTTTTCGAAGTAGTGCCTTTAAGGGAAACTCGGTGTATACAGTGATGGGGTGTTCCAGGAAATAGTGCGGTAGCTTTCTCGAGGCCATGATTAAAGCCTTGACGAGCTTTTCCATGGGGAGGTATCTGGTGTGTGCGTTCAGGAGAGTTTCACTTGCGAAGTAGACTGGTTTTTGCTCCGTGCCCTCTACTCGGAGGAGAGCTGCACTGATTGCATGCTTTGAGATGGCCAAGTAGAGGATCAGCCGTTCTCCTTTTTCTGGTTTTAATAGCAGCAAGGGAGTCCTGAGATATTTCTTAAGGTCCTGGAAAGCTTCCTCTTGCTCTGGTCCCCATTCATATCCTTCTACATCTGTCCGACGAGCGACTGATGAACCTGTTTAGTGCTGCTGCCATGCCCGTCAGCTTCTGCACTTCCTTGGTAGTCTTTGGGCTCTCAAGTCTTTGGAGGGCTGTAATTTGATCTGGATTGGCCTCTATGCCACGCTCCGTGACCAAGTGGCCCAGGAACTTTTCAGAACTCACACCAAATGCACATTTTGAAGCATTTAACTTTAATTGAAATTGTCGCAAAATATCAAAAGTTACCTTTAAATTGGTTATATGGTCGGCTTTCTCCTTGCTTTTCACCACCATGTCGTCTATGTAGACCTCCATAGTCTTCCCGAGCAAGTCTTTGAACATGAGCGTTGCAAGTCTTTGGTAGGTAGCCCCAGCGTTTTTGAGGCCGAAAGGCATGACCTTGTAGCAATACAGTCCTCGTGGAGTAATAAACAATGTCTTCTCTTCGTTTGGTCCATACATTGCTATCTGGTGGTATCCCCTGTAGGCATCCAAGAAACTCATCCGTTCGTACCCAGAAGTTGCGTCAACGAGTTGATCAATTCTGGGCAGAGGAAAACTATCCTTGGGGCAGGCCTTATTTAGACTGGTGAAATCGACGCACACTCTCCACTTCCCGTTCTTCTTCTTGACGACGACCGTATTAGACAGCCACTCAGGATAATTCACTTCCCTGATTGCTTTGGCTTCTAAGAGGCGGTCAACCTCTTCATTAACTGCTTCGGCATGCTGAGGGGCTGACCTTCTGGATTTCTGGACCATTGGCTTGTGCTGGGGGTCTACGTTCAAATGATGACAAATTATACTGGGATCGATACCTGGCATCTCTTGAGGAGTCCATGCAAACACATCGACGTGCTGCTTGAGGAAGTGTACGAGCTCTTCTTCCTCCTTTTTGTCAAGTTTTTCTCCTATCAGGAAGTACCTTTCTGGATCCTGGTCGTCAAGCTGAATCTTTTTCAATCCTTCCACAGTTCTTAGGGCTGGATTCCCTCTAACGTCCTCTAATGTAGATTGATCGGATACTTCAACGGACTGAACGAGGTGTGCCTTGGGGGCTCTGTTGATAGTAGAGACTAGGCACTGATTTGCCATTTTCTGATTTCCTTTGATGTGCTCAATGCCCTCTGCCCCCAGGAATTTTATCATCTGATGGTAAGTTGATGAAATTGCCTTCATTTTGTGCAGCCATGTCCTGCCAATGATGGCGTTGTAAGAAGATGGGACATCGACAACCAGGAACTCTGTTTTCAATACGACAATCCTGCTCGTATGGGCAACGTCACTTTTCCCATGGGCCAGACCGGCTGCGACCCGAACCCGATCAAAGGGGTTTGACTCTTTTCTAAGTTTGTCCTGGGCAACTCCATTTTCTTAAAGGTGCCATAATATAGAATCTCTGTGCAGCTCCCCTGATCTACCAGTATTTTCTCGACATCGTATTCCCCTAGGCGTAGGGTGACGACCAGAGCGTCATTGTGTGGCAACGCTACTCCCTCTAGATCCACGTCTGTAAACGTGATTGACCGCGCCACGCGTTCCTCCTCCCTGGGCCTCTTCACCCCCAACTTGTACACGTGCTTTGCATGCTCGTTCTGCCTCTGAACATACCTGATTTCACCTTCGGTATAGGGGGTTGCATGGCCCTGAATCATTTGGATCAGACCCTTGGGTTTTGCTAAACAATCTACCTCCTCGACTGGGTTTAGTTGATCCTTCTTTCCTTCCGCCACATACTCGTCAAGGAGGCCCTCAGCTGCTTTCTCATCCAAGAATTTCTTATACTCGAAACAGTCTTCTGTCATGTGCCCCCAGTCCCGGTGATAACTGCACTTCTTGTTTGTTGCTCTCCGCCTTTCTGGATTTCCCGTCATTTTTGGCGGATCGCGAAACCACGTCTTATCTCTGAGTTTGTACAGCATCTTGTAAATTGGTGCCTGTTGGTAGTGCTGAATGTGAGTTACTGGATCATCTGTGGTGTCGTACAGCACGAACGGATTGTGCTTTATCCTGGCGGGGAAGTTGCTACGTGGTTGAGAGCCTTTCTAGCCGCTTCCCGAGCTACTTCTCGCTCGTCGTAGTGTTCGTTGGAATCGGACCTCTCATATCAATCCCTTCCATGCTGCCTCCTTCCCCCGCTGTTCGGAGATTCACTTGCGGCACTTCTCTTTCGTTGTGGGCCCTTTCTGGCTGTGGAATCCGCCCTTTTCGGTGGGGATTCCCTCCCCGACCGTCTCTGGTTTCTCCCATCATCCTGGGATTTGGACTTCAGATTTTCCTCCGCTTGTCGCAAGCGGTTTTTTAGATTTTGGATTGCGGCCTCTTCCTGGGCAATCTGTCGCGCTAGGTTTGAGACCTCCTGCTCCCTTCGCACAAAAATCTCTGCACACTCCCTATCTCGCCTCACCCGGGAGTCGGTCTTCTTCGAGGCGTGACGTGGCGGGGAGGTCCTCCGTTGATCCCTTCGTGACTGGACCTGCGAATCCCCCCTTCGGGATCTGTCGGGCTGAGAACGTTCCACATGCTCCACCCGACTTGCCAACCTCGCAGGGGGAGGCTTTTTTGGGGCCCCGGGCGGTTTGAGAGGAGGGTTTCCCTTGGCCCTACTTTTCTGCGGTGTGTGAAGATCGTGATCGCCCATGGATGATCTCGGTGGAGGTTTTTTCTTTCCCACAGACGGCGCAAATTGTAAGAGGGAAAAAACTCACGAAGTTATTTCCTTGCTCTTATGAGATCAAATCCTCTTTTGATGGAGCGATTCCGATCCTGCAACACCAGCAAACCGTCAGAGCACCCTTGCCTCTTGGCAGCAAGGGCCCTCCGATGGCTAAGTTAGTATAGACGAACTGGAGGACGGCAGAAACGAGTGTCAAGTATGAGAGTAGGTTAAAGCATCCCTTTAGCATTTAGGAGTCGTTTCATTATATAGTCGATTAGTTTGCACTTACATTCCCTGTGGAATTCTCCCCTGTATGGAATCCTTCCAAGTCTGGGATTCTTCCCTACTGGGCAGTGAAGCCCGCACGATTCTGGATTCCTTATTCGATAAGGATCCATGCCAAGTTGGTCGTACATTGCTCGTTCGGAGTTTTACCCTACTTGGGAGTTCTCTCCTTGTTTAGTAAGTTGACTGGTTTTCCATCTCTGAGTAAGATTGCGCTTATCCTTGCTAGCTCATCAGATTCCGAGAATATTTTCATATATTCCCTCTTCCCCTTATCTTCGCCAGGCGAAGTTGCTGTTAGGGTTTCTTATGTATTGGGCCGTTCCATCTGCGTTACCCGACGAGCAGTCGTACTCGGGTAATTTTTGAATTATGGGCTTTGTGGTCGTCAACGTACTTCATCGTGCTTTCTTCTTCGTGCATGTCACGTGGTAATTCTGGATATGCTATTCTGTTCGTCTCCTGTGCTTATTGGAAAATACCCCACATGTACCACCGTCAGAATTACACTCCATGACAGCACCTTGGCCTTTCTCTACCTGGGGCATCGATGTCATTGGCAAAATTACACCAGCTACGTCTAATGGACACAAATTCATCTTGGTGGCAATCGATTATTTTACAAAATGGGTCGAAGCCGCTTCATATGCAACTTTGACAGCAGTTCAAGTCTCCCACTTCATCAAGCAGAACATCATCTATCGATATGGTGTCCCTCAAGCTTTTGTGTCAGACAACGGGGTACATTTCAAGGGTAGAGCCGCAGAGAGTCTCGAAGATTTCGGAATCCAGGTTCATAAGTCAACTGTTTATCGGCCACAAACCAATGGAGCCGTGAAAGCAGCAAACAAAACCCTCAAGACGATACTGGAGAAGACCACTCAGTCCGCGAGGGATTGGCACGACCAACTACCGTTGGCATTATGGGGATACAGGACATCCATTCGTACTCCGACAGGGGCAACACCTTATTATTTGGTATATGGCATGGAGGCCGTCCTCCCAATTGAACTTGAAGTACCGTCTCTGAGGGTCATGGTTGAATCAGAAGTCAGTGAAGCGGAATGGCAAAGCTCGAGATTCGAGGAGCTTATGTTGTTTAACGAAAGACGGCTCAAAGCTCTATATCACGTTCAGGGTTATCAGCGCAGGATTGCACGAGCATTTAACAAGAAAGTAAAATCCAGAGACTTGCAAGAAGGAGATATGGTTTTGAAGGAGATCCGAGCTCCAGTCTTTGATCCTCGCGGGAAGTTTCGACCAAAATGGGCAGGTCCGTACATCATCAAAGAGATCTTGTCTAGAGGCGCAACACAGCTCATTGATCTCGACGGCAACGAATTCTCCACTTTGGTCAATATGGATCAGCTCAAAAGGTACTACCCCTGAGAGAAGCTCGCTGGACTGAAAACCGCAAGGGCGGGCAGTGCCAGGCAAAATTTAGAGCAAGCCTGCTAAGTCGAAAACCCACGTTGGGCGATTTAGGCAAAAGTTAAGACAAATCGATCAAACGAGCTCGCTAGACCGAAAACCAAAGAGGGGCGGTACTAGGCAAAATTTAGAGCGCAAAAGGAGAGTGTCAATACTCGAGTGAACCCTAGCCAAATTTATATGTTCGAACTACGTCATGACCTGATTCCTGTTAAAAGGATACGTAGGCATCCTCACCTTGAGGACCGGTCGCCATTTTTCAAAATGTCTCTTTGAGTTGATATTTAGCCGTCACGTGTAAATCAGAATGCAACTCTCATAATTCATCTTTATTTAAATAAACTTCTTGGATTACATGGCTGAGCATGAAACTTTCAAAACACAAAGCAAACAGAGCATGACCCCGCATGAAGCATCTTGTGGGTCTAAACAATTTATTTCGGGCACATTAAGATTTAGTTCAAAAGTCAACTTTGGCTTCCATGTTCTCTTGTTTCCATATCTCTTATCAGCCATCTCACATAACGCTCTGAAAGATTGACACTCGGATACTGATCTCTTGGAATGGTCACACGCTCCCTCCAAGTGTTCTGATAAGCTCTGAAGGTAGCAAAGTTATGGTTCGGCATGACAAAGTTCTCTGATGGCAGTATTGTCTGACGAACGCCGAGCTGACGGAAAATGTAGTTCGAAATGTAGAAAGTCCAGCAAGATAGACCAGCCAGAATCACCCGCTGACACCCCATGTTGCTCACAGTCATAGCAGGATTGTCCAGCCAAGCCAAACGCCAAGCAATCACCTCTTCTGTAAGCCGGGAAAACACCCTGAACCAACCATGCACATCATCAAAAACTTCTAGAAAGTCCCTTTGGACGAAGCCCTGTGTTTCATGAATTCGCCGCCGTGGCACGGGTTCCAACAAATTGGCCTTGTCACATAGCCATATCTGTATCAGAGAGAAAAAAAGAAACCATAGACAACCTAAACCCGAGTGTTGGGGTAAAACGAGAATGTGGGAAAAACCGAAAAAAGGAGAGCTGAGTGAGAAACCTACCTGTAGGAGCAAAGCACTACCCTCAAAAATATTGGTATCCCCGGCATGAACTCTGTCCAATCCCATCAAAGATTCCGCCAAAACCATTGGAGCCACATCTTTGCGTTCTTCAATTTGCATGACAACGCCGACCAGTGATGAACTCGCCTGCCCATCAAACCGGACAAACAAGAAAGCAGCAAGCAAGCAAAGACACAGCGCAAAACCTTCTGGACGGAATTGTGCTATGATCCGCGGAATGTTGATAATACCCCCTTTGAGCACAGATTTCGCTGCTTTATTACTTATCCTGAGCTTGGCAGATAGCACATCGGCAAAGTTTACTCTATTTAGGGGGATGACCGGGACCTCCAAGTCAAACCCGCCAAGGTGTGCATGAAACTCCTCCACAGTGGGGCATAACTCATGAAAGCCGAAACAGAACACGTGTACCTTCGGATCCCAGAATCGAACCGCAGCATGCAAGAGCTTGGGGCGGATTGTTACGTCCCGGATACGGCGCAGCGAAGTCATCTGGTGACCCTGAAAGTTGAGCCACCCAATGCCGTCAAGTTCATCAAGCCAAGGTCGAACCAAAGCCGAGAAACTCATGGCTGGATAAAGGATATAGGGAGAACAAGAGATTTTGGGTTTTCAGAGCACAAAGGGGCTGTGAAAGAAGGCCATTTATGGTATGCATGGGTAAGAGGATTTTTGAATTGGTCACCTTACAAGACGTGCCAGCATTGAAGAGCGTGGAAAACCATCACAAAAGTTTGAAGGGAACTTCGGGAGGAGCAAAGCCGGATGGTCTTCCAGGTCACAGATAACAGCAAGAAAGCAAGCAGAAGTCCAGAAGTCTGCAACAAAACTCAAAGTTTTGGCATTTTCAGAAGTGAGCCGTGCGGCTCACTTAGTTAAGCCGTGCGGCTTTAGCCGTACGCCTAACCTTGTGGCTTTCATGACCAAATTTTGGCTCAAGCCTCTAGAAGCTGTTTCGGGTATATTTTGGGCACTTTTTGTAGTGGATATTTGAAAGTTGTGGGAAAAATCGGCTTGAATTTTGGACCACGTTAGCGTAGACAGATACTCCGAAAGCTCAGATACGCCAAAACCGACAGGCTGAAATGTGTCACATCGCTTTTCTCGCATCGACGGTTCCAGCCAATCATGCCAAACATTCACAAGGACATTATGGGATTATTTGGTGGGTCTTACGAAAAATTTGAGGTCCCAGAATGCCCAAGCCCGAAATCGCCCAAAATCGCCCGAACGAGGAGCGCCGGCAGGTCGAAACATGTCCGAGTGTCAAATTCTTTGTTCCATTCACTCAAGCAAGTCACGACATACCTTTGTAACTTGTTAGGAGTAGCGTTTGGCAAACACCATGTAAATTCAAAATTTCAGGTGCAATGGACCGCATTATACCTACAACACTCAAGGTTACTTGTAAAAATCCGAGCTTGTCGAGTCAGTTTGTATATACACATTTCATCATTCCCATTTCAATCCAAAGTTACATATTTTCATTCCCCAGGGGCATATATTGCATAGTATCAATACTGAGTCATTCACAGAGCAATCATTTGCAAAACATGACTTTTGTTTCAAAAAGCGCCAGTGTGAATCATTCAAAGCAATAACAAATATGTGCAATCTATATAAAAACTAAGTGGCATCCATGTCATGAGCATAAGAGAAAAGTGGGGCAAACAGGCGCCCAAATCAAAACTGAGCACGCAGGCTCATCCTAAAAACCACTACGTCGCCTCCCAGGGAAGAGGATCAGAAGAGGATCCTCCTCAGGTGTGTCCTCGCTGCTGCTGCCACCACTGCTCTCTGCATCTCCCTCCCAGGGAAGCCACCGCTCTCTGCGAGCTGAACTCTCAGGGGCACCCTCTCTCTCAACAGAGGAACGCAGCACTCTACTAGACGCTGGAATCGCCAGCGGGACTGTAGACGGGCCTCCACCAGCATTCTTCATCAAAGGCCTCCTACGAGGCGGTATAAAGGGAAGTATATCCTGCATGGGGAAAGGAAATTCATTGATAAAACAGTCAAAGCATTCAAAATTCAAGAGTGAAAGCACAATGCGTACCTGATCCGTCTCACTGACGGGAAAAGCTCTACGAGTACGTTGGGACCTACAATGTCCACCCGACTCACTGCCTCCGGTCCCGCGGTCACTGCTAGTACCGCGACCACTACTGCTACCTCCAGCGCTCCGGCCTCCGCGACGACCTACTGCTTTACCTCTCGTCTCACTACCTCCGCGGCCACCTCGTGCGCCGCGACTACCTCCAGTACCTCGGCCGCCTCGCCGACCAGCTCTGCCGCCACGTCCACCACCAGCTCCATCATCCCCGTCATCATCATCTCCACCAGCATGAGGCACGATGCCCGACTCTGCTCTCAGGTGCACCTCTGGAGTCCCGCCAATCGTGAGACTGCGAACCAAAGCCTCCAGGTCTCGCACCAGTTGAACAGCAGATGCAGCCCAGTCCGCGGGGATCTGCAAAATAGAATCAAAAGCATTAGCAGGTAACATGAATAAATGCTTGAATAAAACATGAAGTCTAAATCGTTTCTTGTTTTCAAATTTTCAGGTTACCTCTGTCGCTGTAAGAGTAACCGGTGGAGTGACCTCAGGAACCACCACATACCCCATACTCCCATTCGGCAACATCACATCAATCTCTCTCCTCAGAACAGGCAACACTGGACCCTCCGCAGGTGCAGGGGCAGCTAGACGGGTCTCCATATCCAGATTATAAGCCAGAGTACTCACCACATAACCGTCATAGTCCTCTGAGGGGCTGAAGACCAACTCTGTGTCCAGTACTGTGAACGCCTCCACCTCAGCCAAGGTATACTTCTGCGTCCTCTGAACAAACGGTGGAAGAGGACCCGGCACTCTAAAGTGGTCTAAGCCCAGGGACTGGCGTGTCACTCTCTCGCCCAAGTACCACTGCCATCCATATGGAGACTCCAACAGTACGCGCCCTCGCATCACTGCCCTGCTCTGAGTCAAGTAAGGAGCACTCAACCTGCCCCACACGTCCCAGTTCACCTGCAAGGAATCATAGGTTACTTTCAAGTCAACAATGGAATCAAAGTGCTCGGAAAAGAATTCAGAAAGTTTGGTATCATACCGTCTCACCCCTGGACTGGTCCAAGAAAACACGAAAGAACATCAGCTGCCCCTTCTTCCCACGTTTCCCAACACGCTCCTTGGCCCACTTCACTGCCCGCGGGAGCACGTGTTTGTTTGCATGAGAGTTCTCTGGGGCCGGCACTCCAAACACCTCATAAGCCCATACCTGCATTTTCCAAAGAACCCATCAGTAACATGAATAAAAGCGACAATGCATGGAGTATCTAAAGCAGAAGAAATAACATGACATACCTCCAAGACCCTCCAGTAACCCCCAAGAGTGTTCGCCGCTCCGCGAACCACTGAGCCAAGGAAACAGTAAAGAGTGCCCAAAACAGCTCCACCCCAGTCAAACCGGCCGGCCGTCCTCAAGTCTGCCAAAGCAGGTAACAAAATCAGGTGCACCGAATTCTGCCTATTCGGAAATAGCGCAGTGCCAAACAAGAACAGCAAATAGGCTCTCGCCATCTGTGCAGCCTCAACTTGGGACCCCGATCATGATCCCATATCGCCGGCAAGTGATCACATCTCACCATCGCCTCATCTCCAACCTCTCTCCCCAGAAAATAGTGCACTGCCGCTCTGTCCAAGTATAAACCTGAGTCGAAAGGTATCGGCTCACCGCCGACTCTCAACCTGGTAGTCGCTGTGAAGTCCAAAGGGGTAATCATTATCTCCCCGAACCGAAAGTGAAAGCTATTAGTGGTGTCCCACCAATGCTCCATCAAAGCCCTCAACAACTTCCGGTCCGTCCGAGTGGGCAGCAAAGTACCAATAAAAACAGTGAAGCCGGCAGCATCCACCAACTCCCTCACACTCGGAGGTAACCTCCTGTACTGAGCCAAGCAATCAGATGGCCCGCCATATCCCAGAAGAGAACGATCCACCTGTTTCAAGAACACCGCACAAGTTCAGTCAGTAAAGCAGCAAAGGATATGCAATAATGAAAGCAGTTCAAGAGGAAAATATGAATAAGCAGCACGTACCAAAGGTCTGTTTGAAGCATGTGTCGACGGGTCGCGCAAAATCAGCGACTCAGGGTAAAGCGGCAACCGTGGCTCGTACACCTCGCACCCCACCGATACAAAGAAGTGAACCGGAGGATCGTAAGTCTCTGGGACAAAGGACTGTCTGCTCCTCAAAGCCAGCTGAACCTCCTCAACTATGGTCACACGGACCACCTCCTCAGTCTGCACCTCTGCCTGCTCAGGCTCGCCAACCGGTGGCGTCTCTCCTACCAAGACCTCACCCAACTGAGGGAACTGCTGCAAGTTCCGGGCCAAAGTCTCGTTTGTAACCCCCTCCAAGGTATCTCCTAAAGTGGCCCCCGGGGCCCGTGAAGAACCAACCCGTGAAGGAAACTGTAGACACCCCGATTTTGAACCCGGGATACGCTCGAGCATTCCCGATGATAAAACGGACCAATCACGACAACCCGAGACTTGTGAAAATGGCTTGAGCTTGATTAAAATCAACCAAACATCACCAAACAGTCCAAAATCACCCAAAAATAACCAAACCAAGAAAAACCATCAACCTGCCACTAGCAACCTTGAGCGCTCAACCCCAGTACCTTGAGCGCTCAAACCTCAAAATTCCACCTTGAGCGCTCAAGCTCATGTCTTTGAGCGCTCAACTCTGATCCAGTCAGGAATCTGTAGAGTATCTCATCATGAGATTTCCTGCATGGGAGCGTCTGGGGTGATCTTATACGATCCTAATACGTATAATACACTCTAGCTTCACCCTAAATCTACTCCTAAATCTACCCCTAACCCATCCCAAATACAAAACCCACTCACTCTCTCTCTACACTTCCCTCCCACTCACTCTATTTAAACCAACCATCACCTCTGGTTGTGGGGTTACGAATTCTAAGTTTTCAGCTCTCTAAATCACTCCAGAGATCAAAACCATCTACAAAACCACCTTTCAAACCCAAAATACCATCCCTACTGATCATCCATTGATCCATTAACCCCACATACAGTTTTCACCCATCCAAAACACTAACCACACACCTATAATCTTCCATCCCAAAGCCCAAAATCAAGTTCAAGCTTTCAATCAAGCCAAAAGGTAGTTAAACATGTGAAAATCTCACTGTTTTGGTCCTTCTGAGGAAGACCAGTAGGTCTAAGCAAGTTTTTTGTACTTGCATTGGGCTTACAGAGTCTCAAATAATCAAACAAAACATTTTCAAAACTTGCAGTTACAACAGGGGTTGAGTGCTCAAGCCTCAGGCCTTGAGCGCTCAAGCCCAGTTTTGGACAGTTTCTGTTTTACTGACTTTTGCGCCTTCTTTTGGTTTTGATCACCACTTGATGGTTAATTACATTCATGTAACTCTCAAAACAGCTTATTTCTACTTCAAAATCACATGCATGAGTGCAAATTAATCATTTTTATGATGATCAAGCATCAAAACCTTTGAAAACCTTATATTTGAGTGCAAAACAGGGGTTGTCCAATCTCCTGAACCTATATTTTCTGCACTTATGGTCCTGAGAATCACTCAAAATCCATTTTCAAGTCAGAAATCAGAAAGCCATATGATGGATTGAGCGCTCAAGGTCAAGCCTTTGAGCGCTCAAGCTGTTCTTGGTTCATTTGTACATCCTTGGTTGATTCTATGATGGATCATGGTCTAACTTCTTTCTAGTGTATGTTTGTTGTTATATATGTGCTTATGATCTGGATCTATCTCTCACATACTCTTTTGAGTGTTTTCCTTTGTTGATTTATAGTGTTCTTCTTCTTTTATCACTCTTTGAAAGATCAAAGCCTTGTGTTCAAGTCTATTTCTCCATTAAAAAGGGTTTATTAGTGATTGATCTTGCAAAGAATGAGCAAAGAAGTAATGAAGAAACTTAAAATTGCAGAGACCAAGAACTGGGTTGAGCGCTCAATCCAAGATCCTTGAGCGCTCAATCTGGTCTGGATGTGTTTGAGCGCTCAAGCCATTACCCTTGAGCGCTCAATCCCTATTCTGGGATCCAGATTATAAGCCAGTTTGTTAAGTTTCAGGTTCATAATTTCTTGGGTTGATTTTACAGTTTCTGTTGTAATTTATTTCTGTGAATATTTGTAGTAATTTCCGTAATTTTTGTCATCATTACTCATGTAGATCATGTGCACAAGCATCCACTGTAAATTCGCATCTTTTGTATATATATATATATCATTGCTATGTGATTCCTCCTCCCGATTCCCCATTTTCGTGAAAAGAATTAAGTTTCAAACATTTTCAAAATCCCACAAAATGTTGAATAGAAACCGGTTCACGGACCGGGCGAGAGGGGTGCCGTAAAACCCTTCCCCTCTCGTAACCAAACCCCCAAATCCGAGAAATCTTTGATTCCGTCATGATCGGTAAAATCTTTCCAATTGGCAAATGAGTCACATTTTTAATCAGGTTTCTCGGGTTCGGACCTCAAATCCGAGTGGCGACTCTAACAATCACAATCTCTTTCAATCGCCGAAACCGAACCTATTTTCAGTGGGTCGTCCACAGAAACAAAACCGGGTCAGAAGGCTCATCGCCTTCCCCAGTGACAGCGCTCCCCTCTGCAGCCCTACCCGTACCAAGCACCTGAGTCAAACTCCTGAACACGCGAGCAACAGGTACAACAGGGGCCACCCCCTCAGCCTGTGCTCTCCCAGTCTCTACTCTCTCCATCCATGCTCCCACAATCTGTGCTCCCTCGACACGTGCCCCCTCATCCTGAGCCCTCTCAGTCTCCGCTCTCTCCACCCCCTCAGCATGTGCCTCCTCAGCACGTATCTCCTCAGCCTGACCTCCCTCACCACTAACGCCTCCACTATAAAACATCCTATCACCCATCTCCTCGTCACTGCTACCTCCCATCTCCCCGAGATCCTCCATAAACACATCCCCAGGCCGCCTAATGGTGATCGGAATCCTAACAGAAATATCATCACCACCAACCGAGTACTCTCTCACCAAAACAGCACTCGCAACATTAGGAAAAATCTCACCGCTACCACCTACACCCTCCTCCGTAGCCCGCGGGTCAATCAGAACATTCACATTCATCTCAATCTCAGGCAGAGGAACATTTATATCAAGATCAATATGCATCGAACTACTAGAAGCAGTAACGGTACTTATCGGGATATCAGTACTCTCCATGGATGCCCAGACATCGTCCATTGCACTGTACTGTTCTGCCAATGCCCTGAGAGCATCACCACCACTCCCCGTAGCTTCAACCGGCGCTGTCTCGGACAGTCCATCATCACCACCAATCGGCACAACCGTGCGGTCATCCACCAAAACCGCACGGGGCCCCTCAGCTCCAACTCCAGCCGCACGGGCCTCCCCCATGCCGAAGACAGCCGTACGGTATGCCTCATCTCCAGATCTGGCCGCACGGTGTATTTCCATGCCCACACCGGCCCTTGTTGAACGGGCCTCTCTCGACTCTGACGAGGATGAACCGGCCATGGAGGCTTGGGCCGCTGCCCCTTCTACCACGGGAATCGACGTCGGCTCGTCAACACTGGAAACAATTGGTGGGTCTTGATTCATGTCAGAATCGGCCATGACTGACAAAGAGCTTGTGATTTTAACCGAGACCTCGAACGGGATTTGCACAAGAAATGGGTAATCGAATGAAGAACAAGAAGAGTACCACTCAGTCGAGGTCTCTCAGTAACCGCCCCTCAAAGTTTTTGAACAAAATGAGACAAAGCCAAAGAACCCGACGGTTTCTTATCTGCAAAAACCGCTCACGTAGGCCGTGCGGTTCACCGATTACGCCGTGCGGTTTAGACG
The DNA here is from genome assembly GCA_016920895.1 of Vaccinium myrtillus. Taxonomy (NCBI): domain Eukaryota; kingdom Viridiplantae; phylum Streptophyta; class Magnoliopsida; order Ericales; family Ericaceae; genus Vaccinium; species Vaccinium myrtillus. Next base: position 16,897,069 of record CM029273.1, read on the forward strand.
TTCAAGCCGTACGGTTCTTCTGTTTCTGATATCTCCGCCGCGCGACGCCTCTCAGGTACAAATCCATAAATTGTGTGGTTAATCTTTCTTCAAACCCAGATTTTGAGATCACACACCCCCGTGTCTCGTAATTTTCAAACAAGCCCTCAACTACATTATCAATTTTCCAAATTACTCTTAAGTCCTCAACGGCATTTTCGAAATTTCATAAAAAATGCTCTTAAGTCCTCAACGACATTTTCCAAATTTCAGAATTACGTTTCTAAGTCCTCAACGGCATTTTCCAAATTTCAGAATTACGTTTCTAAGTCCTCAAACGGCATTTTCCAAATTTCAGAATTACGTTTCTAAGTCCTCAATGGCATTTTCCAAATTTCAGAATTATGTTTCTAAGTCCTCAACGGCATTTTCCAAATTTCAGAATTACGTTTCTGAGTCCGCAACGGCATTTTCCAAATTTCAGAATTACGTTTCTGAGTCCTCAACGGCATTTTCTAAGTTTCAGAATTACGTTTCTGAGTCCTTAAACGGCATTTTCCAAGTTTCAGAATTACGTTTCTGAGTCCTCAAAGGCATCGATCAAATTTTCCAAAAAAGCATTAATATTTCTCCTCAGCATCAATTAAAATTTTAGAGCCCCCTGTGACATTTGTTATGTAAGTCCCTCAGAGGCATTAAAACATTTTTATAGCCCCGAACTACGATTGGTCTGATCCCTACAAACGGGGTACGTAGGAAGCTCCGTGCTCGACCATATTTTTGTTTATCTGTTTTCTCACACTAAGGAGAGCAAAATTGAGATGTCTATATCTTTGACGCAACTTACATCACAGAATGATGGTTAAGTCTCGTCAAAGAGGGGCAACTGTAGACACCCCAATTTTGATCCCTGTGTATCCCCGATGATGAAAGAAACACTTGGCAGTACCTTGGAACAACCATCCTGAACTTCAGAATTTTTGGACGAAAATACCCTAGCCGCACGGTTTACTGAACTAAACCGCACGGTTCACCTTTTGACCACTTAGCCATACGGTTAACCCATTCTAGCCGCACGACCAACCTTCCTAGCCGTGCGGCTATGTGTTAGAAAATATTCGAAAAATTTATGGCAAAAGCATCTCATCATTTTGGAAAGATTCGTACAGATTTTATTCCGTTTTGCTGTCTATAAATAGCCCCGTCCTCTCCCCATTTTAAACAGACAACAATTCTCGGTATCACCCCGATACGCCGGCAAATTCTCCGGTCGCTTTTCCGTCCAAAAATCCTGTCCAAAACTTTCGTCAAAACCACCATACATTCCTATTTCACCCTTTGTTCACAAATTCTCATCAACTTCTATCCTACACCAAGCACCTGTCCTAAATTTCACGTTCAAAAACCTGAAGTTCTCGATTTTCCAGTTAAGGTACAATTACATTTCATAAAACCGGGGTTCAAACCTTGGTTCTTCGAGGGGATCCTCTCGGGTCCAAGATGACTCCAATAGTCATTTCTAGGCTCGGGCGGTTGAATTTTACACAAAAATCAAGTTTTATAAGCAAAAATAAGTTTCTGTTCGAAAAACCAATTTTTTTGAAAAATCTATCAAAAAGTAAACCGTGCGGCTCACCTAAGTGAACCGTTCGGCCAACTTAGGTAAGCCGTACCGCTCACCTTTGCGGCATGAAAATTTCCTCTGTTTTTCCCCTGTTCACGCTCTGTTTTCCTGATTTTCTGTAACTTGTTTATTGCATTTTCACCCATTTACTTCTCTATTATTGCTATTAAGTCCTTTGTTTAATTTTATTTCCGTTATGGTTTTATTTATTTTTATTTCTTGTTATTTATCTGCTTAACCGTCAAAGTTTTCAATAAAATGTTTTCCAAAAATCCCACAAAAATTTAGTAGAGACCGGGAATTCCCCGGGCGAGCGGGGTGCTTTTCAATAAAACCTTCCCCATTCGTAACCTGGCTTCCGAATCCAAGAATCTTTTTCGCAAATCAAATCCTTTCCCAAAAACGGCATGAGAGTCATTATTTTCCTAAACGGTTTCTCGGGTACCAAAATCATTTTCCAAATAAATCCCAGGTGGCAACTCACATTTTTCTTTCACTTTCCAAGCACCAAAGGCATCCGAGCCGCGTGGATCGACCGTCCACACTCGATCAATGTTAGAATTGAATCAGACTCCTCAATCGCTGTTCAATTGGTAATCGACGTCCCCCCTGGGGGACACCCTCATCAAGTGTTAGCTGCAGACTTACCAGCAGGCCAATTATAGTGCAAGCCGTCTTGCTAGAGTGGGTGCAAAGCAAGCACAGGAGCTAGCAGTTGCAGAAGAAATGCCCCCATTTATGTCGCTTTTTGTGTTGGAAGATAGGCTGGATACCAGCTATATATATATATATATATATATATATATATATATATATATATATAGCGAAAATTTCTAGTCCACTCCTCCCGGAAACAAGAAAAAATTGATTTTTTTTGTGTTGCAAATTATGTTTGGAAAATCTGAGCCGTCCAATGTGTTCAGAAGGTGTTTTCAAGTGTCCACGCGGGAAGTCTGCAAAAAAAAAATACCTGGAAGGGTTGATCCAAGCAGTTTTCGCAAAAACTGTAAATATATATTTTTTGCGAAAACAGCTTGGATCAAGCCCTTCCCGGTATTTTTTTTTTGAAGATTTTCCATGTGGACCCTTGAAAACACCTTCTGAACACATTGGACGGCTCGGATCGTCAAAAAAATGCTCGGATCATGGAGTCCCGGAGTCCCGGATCCCGGATGTGAAGCTTTCCCTATATATATATATACAGTCCCGATCTATTGAGGACTCCCTCAAACACAAATTTGGTGCGGACCTCATGCTTTTTCGACTTTCCGGATCAAATTTTGACGATCCGAACCGCTCAATGTTTTTAAAATGCATTTTCCAGGGTCCACGCGGAAAATCTTCAAAAAAAAATACCCGGAAGGGCTTGATCCACACAGTTTTTGTTAAAAACGCTATATATAGCGTTTTTAACAAAACTGTGTGGATCAAGCCCTTCCGGTATTTTTTTTTTTGAAGATTTTCCGCGTGGACCCTGGAAAATGCATTTTAAAAACATTGAGCGGTTCGATCGTCAAAATTTGATCCGGAAAGGTGAGGTCCGCAAACTCTTATCCTAAGGGAGTCCTTAGTAGATCATGATTCTATATATATATATATATATATAGGAAGCCCTTCTAATAAGGGTCCCTTATCTAAGTTACCATGCGGACCTCACGTTTCGAGCCAAATTTTGACGATCCGAACCGTTCAATGTTTTTAAAATGCATTTTTAAGGGCCCCCCTGAAGATTCGTCAAAAAAATACCGGAAGGGCTTGATCCACACAGTTTTTGTCAAAACGCTATATAGCGTTTTTGACAAAAACTGTGTGGATCAAGCCCTTCCGGGTATTTTTTTTGGAAGATTTTCCGCGTGGACCTTGGAAAATGCATTTTAAAAACATTGAACGGTTCGGATCGTCAAAATTTGGTCCGGAAACACAAAAAAAGGGCAGGTCCGCACGGTTTTCTTCAATAAGGGTCCCTTATTGGAAGTTAATCCTATATGTATATATATATATATATATATATATCATTTTAGAATCAACTCAAGACATGCATAATGCATGATTGGTAACGCAAATTTGGTGTAAAGTTTGAAGCGTAGGTAGCACACATTTGTTAAACCATAATTTGGCTTCATAAACGAATGACCAACAACCAGTGTTGAGGAGTTGGAGGCGTCCTGCTTCACAAAAAGTGGTAGCTGGAGTATGTTTTTGAAGTACAGAGTGCATGATTCAAGATACATAGTTTTTGGACTTCACTTTTTTCTTTTCTTTTCTCAGAAAAGAGAACATCAAAATTATTGATAGATGAAAGATGCAGTAAGCTTAATTACAGCCCCAATGAAAGGGAACAAAATCTAAGCTAGCCTAAGGTAGCTTATTCAAATGAAAAAATCTACATTTCAACCCAATCTTCAATGCATTTTTTCCCGACACCATTAGGTTAATGGTCAAATGGATAAGAGAAATTCACGTTGAATGTACACATGATAAGGTTCTACAAATTTTGCCATTGTTGTAGCTTACAATAAAGTCTTGTACAAGAAAATAATGAACCATAAGGTGCACAAGCTGGAAGATCAATCTTGTGTGTGTTGAGAATGTTTTTTTGATATCTTAGGTGTCCAAACTCCTAATCAGACCTAACCATCTTACACACACCTCAACTAAGCTTTGGAGAACCAATTCTATAGTCCATTAGCGGAGGGCCCGATCAAGCCGTTTGTCCCTAAGTCTTATGCTTAGACCACGAGGCCAAACCTAGGATTTTGTTTGAGGATGTTGTAGAAGTGAGAAAGAAGTAGTGTGAATGGCTTGAGCTGGTGTAAACCCACTTGTTGAAGTAATTTCAATTGAGGGTAACTGACCAACCATCACACTAGGACTCCTGACATCAAGGACCAAGTAGCTACTTGAAGGTAGTTTTGTAAAACATCAGTTCACTAGGATGCTACCAATCCAATTGATCATTACAAGATGACAAAAGCTTATGATAAGGTTTAGGAGGACAGGAGAAAAAAATGTTTTGCATAAAGACAAGTTTTTCTTGGACGCACAGAAAAGAGAAAAAATTAAATACAATAAGGTCCCTCACGAAAGGTACATACAATTCTAAGCTGCTAAGATTAGAATCACAAGAATCACGCCAACCATCCTGCTAAAAATATCTATATTATACTAACATATGGGACATAACTAACCTTCGGAATCATTCCGTATCCAGTCTTGTGCACACATAAGGGCTTGCACGGTATCAGGTCTAAGTGAACTCCGACATTGATCAAGCATTCTTTCTCCAGTGCTGAAGGCCGACTCTATTGAAACTTTCGACATGGGAATTCCCAAAATGTTGCGCGCCATCATAGACAAGATGAGATACCTTGGCATGTGAACTTTCCACCAATTTAAAATGCTGAAGTCCATATTCCGAGGAAAAAGAGGCTCCTCCAAATACTTATCCAAATCTGACTTAGTGTTTTGGCTCTGTGAAGTTTCGTGGAGGAAGCGGTCAAAACCTGTTAGCCTATCCCTGGATTTGATCCCACCACTACCACCACCTACTTGACAAGTCAAACAATGACCGTGAGAATCCAACGGAGAGCAGATGGCATGGCCATTGTAAAGCGCCTTCATACAGTTAGAAACAATGTCAATGCAATCTGTTGAACTGCTGTCATAGATCTGTGGATAATAATATTCGACCAATTTCATCTTAAACCGAGGATCCAAGACGGCTGCAACCGCCAAAGCCAAGCTGCAGTTCTTCCAGTATTCATCAAATTTGGTTTTCATCTTCAATGCCAGTGAACTAACATAAGCATTTGTGTTTTGGCACCACTCAATCAACTACAAATGAACATCACAAATCTCATGAAAATATATATATGCAGTTGGATACTTGGTCGCTGTAAAAACATTAGTAACTTCAAAAAAGAGCTTAAGATAGCTAGTAATGGCACTTGCTCTGCTCCATTCTTCCTCATATGGGCATAATTTGTAGAGTGGGTCTTGTTCTTGTAGAAGAGAAAATGCATCTTTGTAATGTAAAGCAGCTTCGAGCATAAAATATGTTGAATTCCAACAAAGCGGATTATCATGAGATAAGCAATTATTGCCATCAACTCCCGCAATCTAGGCTATCTCGTTGAACTTTTCTTGTGTTGCCCGTGAACTTCTACAATACCTAATGCTTTCTCGAATCTTATGGATTACCTCTGATAGTGCTTCCAAAACATCTTGAACCATAAGTTTGTTGATATTTGCCGCACAGTGTACATCAAACAATTGACCATTGCAGAGAAGAAACCTATTCTGGGAGAGTCGAATCTCTAATTCGTACAACAATGTTCTCATTGGTAGAGCTACTATCGCATGTCATGGAAAATAGTTTCCGATCGATATCCCAGTCCATTAGATTCGTCATGATAACTTCTGAAAGCACATCTCCTGTGTGAGAAGGACTGACCTTTATAACACTCAAAGTTTTCTTCTTTAACTGCCAATCATCATTGAAGTGCGCTATCAAAGAAAAGTAACCAGAATCTTCATTGGCAGATAACATATCAGCGCTAAGGCTAATTTTACCAGATAACTTATCGAGCACCTCATAGACCTTCTGCTTCTCCTTCTGATAAATCTCAATACAATCTGCCTCAACCCTAGTAAATGTCACTAACTCAAACAACAGCTGAAGGTTCCTAACCAATAGTTGGAATCCAACATGTTCAACCACGGACAAAGGATAACCATGCAAAATAATCATGCGGGCAAGATCGAATCGACTCCTATTGTCAAAGTTGCTATTACAAATAGTGATAGCGCCGTCATTTGTTTGTTCTCGTTCATATCTAGTCTGTACGAGGCTATGCTTTTCAACCTTCCTCTGCTCTTGATCAAAATTATAATTTGTAAAGGCAACGGTTACTTTCTTTTTTTTCTTTCCCTTCACTGAAAGGAGTTGTGCAACTTCATGGTTTGATCTTCTTCTACATCTGATTAATTCCTCAAATGTGATGTCCCACTAGTACTTGAACCACTGAGTTTCTTTTTGCAATGCCTACAAACGGCTGTATACGTTTCACCTTTTTTGACCCGGTCAAAATCATTCCATACAACAGACTTCAATCGGCTAGAATTGACAATAACTGGCTCCTCTGATATCTCCATTGCACCCTTATCTGCACATGATAGACATGGACTTCAAATGTTACAGTCCTTACACAAAAATGTAAATAATCTTCATTGCATATGATCATGCTAAAAGTTGGTTTGTTTGCAAAAACAATAGCGTCTAAATTTACTACTACAAAAATTAGACAAAACCAGTGCCAGGCAAAATCAGTTGCATTTTATTCTGTTAAAGTGGATATTACTTCAATTGAACACAAAAAAGTGTCAAGCATCGATGGCAAATAAAAAGAATCTTTTAATTAACACACCCCCATGGTATTAAACAACCCCACACGTGGGGTTCTCTATGCGATGTAGGAATAATCCAGACCATAATAATTTTAACCAAAGAGCATATATAGTGCAATCCAATGCTGATATTCATTCAAACAAACGGACCCTAACAATGTAGTATCGTCTTCCAACAGCCACTAACAGATTATAGAGGGAACTACGATCAACTAAGCTCCACAAACAAATGTAGAACTACCATCGTGCAAGAGAAGAAACTCAAGTACCTCTAGTCTTGTCATCCATACATCACTACATCCACAAAAACCATATTCGGGGCAACAATTAGATAAAAATAAACTCTATACTAGGCAATGGAAACGGAAAACCCATCCAACTTTGAAAGGACTGGAGGCAAGGTAATCGAGCACCCTCAACCAACTCATTATCGTTTAATGATGCATTAAATAAAGAATCACCATGATCCAAGGAAAGCTCCAAAGAAGACAAATATTCTCAACACTTGTCCGAAACAATTAAAACCAAAAAATATGCAATAGATATTGCACAATCCTATATAATCTACAATATATGGCCATCAAAATCAAAGGTTCTCGTCCATATGCCCCATGAAAAATTGCTACATCCCTATGTAATACTTCAAAAAAATGCCTTAGTATAATGGAACATAACCTTTAAAATGAAACATATATATACCATGTGATCACCCGCAAGAAACCGATTCAAAAAATACAAAGTTTTAAACTCCCAAATTGTAATTTAAAAAACAAAAACCTATGAACTAAACTTCTTTGAGGTGCGACAACCACTACCTACACTTCTTGAATCCAACAGAGCCATGTAAGTTTTCCCATGAAGTATTTGTATAGAATGCGCCAATCTAGTAAAAAAAAAACCTTTAAAATCAGACACGTCTCTACAATGTGGTCACCGGCAAGAAAACCATTCAAGATCTACAAAATTGGAAACGACACTATTGTAATTGTAATTTTTTTTTTTAAACAAAAAGGGAAATTTCTTAACTAAACTTACTGATCCCAACAGGGCCAAAAGAACTATCAGCGTGAACCCAAAAGAACAAAAACAATAATTAGAACCATATTAAAGCTCGAGAATGTTTATAAGCACGAACAAACAGTAAACGAAGTTTGCAGAAAAAAATCAACCCAAAAAAAAAAACAATAAAATCCGCACACAAGACTTTTAGAAGATCAAACCAAAAACAAAGGCGCCCACAAGGCTTGACCTAGATTAGCCATAAGCCCTCAAACCGGATCCGCCAGACCCATAACCTGAATAGAGAAGGATCAACCCGCCAAACTAGGTCAAGTTAGACAAAGAAACCGCCAAATTAAAACCCATATCCACCAGACCTACCCGATCAGATGGAGATCACTAACTAGTCGGGTCACAATATATTACGCGCTTACTCAATAAAAGCTATGGACTTCGGATCAGAACCAGACCGACGACCTTAAACACGCCATGAAATAATGACCCAACTAACATTCGGATTTCGGATTCGGCCAAAAAAACCCATTCAGAGACTAGTTAAATTTTTAGTGTGAGAGAGGGAGATAGAGCTTACGGAGAACGGTGAAGATGTTGTATGAGAGGATGAGATCCGGATAGAATGGATGCGATTATGGGTTTTAGGGTTCGCCCGGCAGAGTTGTAGAGGAGAAATAAGGAGAGAGGGTAGAGAGAGAAGATGAGAGAGAAGGCGCGAACCCGATATAGCAAGGGTGGGCCGCAAACTTGACAAGTCTGATTTCTTATGGCTTTGGACCAGGGCCGGCCCAGCGGTATATATAAGAGCTAACATGAGCAATACTCTTGGCACGTTGGCCACCTGATGGTGCTCGTGTTGGATGGGGCAGTGTTCAACTCCTAGCCCCTTCTAGGTCTTTATTCTGTTATCTTTTAGAGAGTCTTTTTTTGTTTTTTGAGCAGGCCCTTTTTTCTTTTTTTTTTTTGGCTCTATTTTTCTCTCCAATAAGTCTGGAACCACACTCAAAATAAAACACCCAAATGTACACACACTCGTTAATGTGTGAAACCAAACAAATTGGTGGTGTTGTGTGTTTGGGTAAATGTGTACAGTTTTGGTGTGATTCTAAACTTTGAGTTGTTTCCCTACCAATCCACGACATTACGAAAATCACATTCTTGAATGACTTTGTTAGAATTTTTGCATTGAACAAACACAACAATATGTACAAGTAATATATTTTTACCTTTAATTAAAAAAAAAAAACCGGGAAAGGTTTCAATACACATCCCCTATTTGGGTGTGTATCATATGCACCCTTAGAGATGTTACGAATTGATTATCTCTCATGAATAAAGAGTTAAGATTTTTATAGAAAAATGTTATGAAACACAAAAATGTTATGAATCATAGAGACGATGTTATAAATCATATTGCTCAAAAGTTACAAAATACTAAAAAAATGTTATGACTGGTCATGAGGTGATACAAAATGGACCATACAATAGGTGCATATGGTACGCATCTTTAATAGGTGTGTATTGTAGCCATTCAAAAAAAAAACCAATGATGGGAAATTGCCCCCCAAAAAAAAATCAATCTAGCTAACACAATTTATAAAATTTTCACACAACGCATACTTAAAATATGAGAGTACTATCTTATTTTCTTCAAAAAAAAAAACTCTTACAATTGTACCTTTTTGTGTTTATCTTCAATAGTTTTATCCTTTGAGTTTGTATTGTTGTAATTTTTTTAATTTTTTTAAAAGAACTCTTGAAGACGTTGAGAGCCCAAAATTTGATGTAATTCAAAGTACAAGAACAATGTAACCTTGATTCTTTTTTTATCTGTACGTTTATTTTTTATTTTTTTATAACTTAACAATAAGTGGGCAACCAAATTAGGAGTTGGACTTGGGCAACCCAAACCTTAGGGCCGGCCCTGCTTTGGACTGTCCTTTTTTTTTTTGTTTTGAGCAAACACAAAAATATGATATCATTCCAACTAAGTTAAACCATACATCGTTTGGCTAGGGTATGAGCAACCCCAACAATTTGTCTTGCCACTTTTGTAATACAAACAAAAGACAAAGACTTAGCAACATACACAATATCTAGCAAAATAGGCTTGACTAATACATGAGCACTATCTAAATACATTAATCATTTCACAACAGGTAAGCAATCAGTACAAACTTCCACATATAAGCAGCCCCTGCTCCTGCCCCAATCTAACACCTTAAAAAAGGCTAAAGCCTCCGTCATAAAAGCAAAACTTGCAACAAACTTTGCAAGCACCACCGTCGCTCTTCTTGCCAGCATCTACCCATGCCACAGCCCCCTCCCATCTTTCCTTCTTCCATGCACCATCAACCAAGACCTTCAACCGAGTAGCACTAAAGTCGCCAACTTCCACTGCCTTCAAAACCACGCTATTAACTCCAACACCATTGTTTCCATGCTTGGGTTGGAACTCAGAGCTTGTCTCTTGAAAACTTTTTTTCTGTTGCAAATCCTACAAAACATCCACTTTTGTCTGTTGAAACACAAGGTTATTCCTCCCACACCAAATAGCCCACAGTAAGGAAATTGACTCTAAAATTGCATAGACATCCGTAACTTCTTCTACCCACTTTAAAAACCATTCCTCAAACCTAACCGAACTTCCAATAGAAAATCCAACCCTAACCCAGACCCTCTCCTCCAGATCCTCTGAGCTCTATCGCATTGAAAGAATAAGTGCTCTATGGTTTCACACTCTTTCTCACAAACTGGACACCTCTCATGCTCAACCATGGATCTCCTACCCAAGACCACCATAACCGGCAAAATCCGATGTACCACCTTCCATACAAACAAGGCAAATTTGGGAGGCAACTTTAAACTCCAAATTTTCTTCCAAATTTTATCCCTGCCACTATCATCCACGCCTCCAAACAAAGCCGACATAGCCACAAAGAACCCTGACTCAACAGAAAATTTTCCATCATTCGAAAATTTCCAATAACACTCATCCCTATCCTTGTCCCTAACAATATGAATAGAAGAGATCTTGTGAGCCAAATCTCTAGGAAAAAGCTGATAAATTAAAGGCCTCCATTCCCGTCTAGACTAGTCAAATAAATCTGTGACATACCCGAAGGCCTTCCCTGCACCATATACGGATTACAATCTTGGGGTATCCACTGATGCCCAAACACTGTAACATCCAAACCACAAACCCTTTCTTAATGAATCTAGCCCCCACATAATACTCCGCCAACCCCATGAACAGCCGGGTTTTGGATAACAATCCCACAACGGCTTTCCCCAACAATATTTGCCTAATAAAACTTTAGCGACAAGAGAATTTGGATCTCTCAATAATCTCCAAGCCGTCTTGGCTAGTAGAGCTTGATTAAAACATCCCAAATCCCTAAGACCCAACCCGCCCTTATGCATTGGTTTACATAATTCCGACCAACGCCTCCAACAAACTCCTCCCCATCACCTTTTCCCCAAAGAAATTGAACCATCAAACTCCTCACTTTCATAACAAAATAAGGAGCCCTAAACACAGAAAACAAATAAACCGGAATAGACAATAAAATATGCTTAACAAGGACCAACCGACTAGCAAAATTCAACAACGGAGTGCGCCAATTAGCCAATTTCACATGAAACCTATCCAAGATGCGCTTAAATAACTCCCCCTTCCTCCTTGTGAGATCAAGGTCCGAACCCAAATAAATACCAGGCTTCTGAACAATCTGGATACCAAAAGCTCGTTTTATATTCTCCCTATCCTCCACAGTCATATTAGGACTAACGAAAAGTTCCGATTTATTGAAATTTACTCTCTGACCCACAAAATTACAATACTCATCAATAATATGCTTCAAGCACCAAACTTCCACCAAATTATACTTAAGAAAAAAATAGCTATTGTCCGCAAATAAAAGATGCGAAATGGGAGGAGAATGAGGACTAACAGCCACACTCTTACAAATATTAGCACTACCAAACAAAGCCAAATTAGCCGACAAGACTTGACTCGCTAAAATAAACAAATATGGAGACAAAGGATCCCCTTGACACAAACCATACTTTGGGTAAAAGACCTGCGAGGGAGCACCATTAATAAGGACAGAGAAAGACACAGTGGAGATACACTGCTTGACCAAATTCACTCATCTAGGACTAAAACCCAACTGCTCCAACACAGCCACAACAGCAGACCATTTCACCCTATCATATGCTTTATTCAGGTCAAGTTTTAACGCAAAAAAAGAATTTTTCCCTTTGGTGCGATGTCTGATGAACTCCGCCGTCTCATGAGCGATTAGAATATTATCTTAAATGAGACGACTCGGAACAAAGGCATTTTGGAAAATTGACACAAGAGACTTGAGAACCGGACACAGCCTATTCACTAGAACACGAGCAATGATTTTATAAAGCACATTACACAGACTAATAGGATGGAAATCATTAACAGACAAAGGATTAGGAATTTTGGGAATAAGAGTGATAAACGTACGATTGATTTCTCGAACCAGGACTCCAGAATGCAAAAATGCCATCACCATCTGAGTAACATTCGCACCAACCCAATGCCAATATTTCTGATAAAAACCAGCCAAAAACCCATCGGGACCCGGAGCCTTCATCCCTTTCATCTGAAAAATAGCTTCCCGAATTTCTACCTCAGTAAATGGCACCTCAAGCTCCTGAATCTGCGCGTCGCTTAGACGAACACCAAGATTTGACAATAGTTGAGTCCCCACTGAGCCCCCCAAATCGGCTGAACCCATCCTAGGCCCAACTTCAGCCTCTTCCCTACGCAAGGTACCTTGGAACAGGTTCAAAAAATGAGTTGCTAACAACTGATGTATTTCCTCATGCCCCATGATAAGCTCCCCTTCTCCATTTTTTAAACAGACAATTCGATTCCTCCTTGCTCTGATTGAAGCTACTTTATGAAAATAACTTGTATTACACTCACCCAAGACCATCCATTTCTCTTTTGCCCGCTGAGCCCAGTAAACTTCTTGACCATCCAGCAAACTATCATAAGATGCACTTAAAATTTGCTCCTTCTTGACCAAATCTGGATCACTACCCAAAGTTGCCCGGTCCAAAGCAACTAACCGCGATTGAATAACTTAAATCCTCCTTAATTTTATTCAACCTCTTAGGCATCCATCTGATAGATAAATTACTCCAATTGCAAAGATGTCTCAATAAAACCTTTTGTTTTTGCACCAACTTGAACACATTCGATCCCTGAAACTAGAGATCCTATACCTTACGTGTAATAAGAGCAACATCCTCACTTTGTAACCACATCTCCTCAAATCTTTTCGGACGATATCGGTGATCTTGGGACCAATTCATATCCAAAATTAGCGGACTATGATCCGATCGATGAATGGGTAAATTCGTCACCACCGCCTTGAGAAATTATAACACCAATCACTACTCCCCATCGCCCTATCCAACTTTTCATAGGTAACATCACCACCCTGTCTATTATTCGTTCAAGTATAGAAAACACCACAATAATCTAAATCACGCAACTGAAATTTACTTACAAAATTCATTAGCCAGCTCGACCCCTGAGCATTACTCCTTCCTTTCCCATATTTTTCTTCTGGAAACAAAACTTGATTGAAATCACCTATGACGAGAACCGGTAAATTTCTCCCTTCTAAAGCCTCCGTAGCAGCTGCCTAAGTTTCTTTTCTAAACCACAAATAACATTAATAACCATTCTACACCCCTCTCATCCACCACTCTTAGCAACAAAAATCTCAAGTGAGTTTTAACCAAAGAAACACGATAGCAGTCGTCCCAGGCTGCCCAAATTCCACCCGTCATGTCATCCGCATCCGCTCCAGTGCAAAACTTAAAACCCATATTTAAACCCAATCCGTTAAGCTTTTGCTTTGCATGCGACAATTCGTCTCCTTAAAGAAAACCAAATTGACCTTGTGCCACTGGACCAGATTCTTAGCTGTTCGAACCGTAAGGGTCTGGCCCAAGCCCCTATAGTTCCAACTCATAATCCTCATGGCGAAGGAGGAGGTTGTTGAGGGCCAACCTCCTCCGAAACCCTGTTTTTTTAATCTCCATCTGACTCTCTACCCAAAGCACCATATCTTTCCCAAACATACTGACGCATCTCCTCTGCCAGCTGTGACTGAAATTCCGCCTCCTCAGCACACTCATCCCATACGAAAGGAACCAACCGAGAACCAGATCCCTCACCTTCCATCGGAGTATCTTTAAGCTGCTTGGCTAGCAACGAAATCGCCCGATCCCAAGCTACTTGATGCAATTCCTCTGTGATCCTTTGCCTAATGACTTCACCATCACCCTCCCGTGTATATCTCTCTTGCTCAGTTAACCACATCACGATCACAAGAATTCGACTTAGTTGGAGAAGAACAATCATTGGAAAAATTGGATTGAACTCCATCAATATCACTTCCACAATGGACCTCCATATAAGAACGATTAGAATCAATAGCAGAATAATCAGCCGGGGGCGACACCGATCGACGTTTTAAAGCACCAATTTACCGATCAACCTCTCTACCTCTTCGCTTTTTCGGAGAAGAGATTTCACACCCAGAACACCCAAAATACGGAAAACCCCCTTGGATGGAATATTTGATGTTTGAGACCCTTCTTCCTGACTCTTAACGCTCTAATCCGTTACCCTTTAGTCCAGCCCAAATCTTTCCTAACAGCTTTTTTATACAACCCAACTTTAATAGGAATTCTCGGCCCAGAAATAAAGCTAGGACTAGAACTCAAATCCAGTCTAACCGGCCCATCAACAGCCCAATGAGAGCAGCCTTCAAAACTGGGTTCAGAAAAAACTCTACCTCTATACCTCTTATAAGGCCCAGAATAATTAGAAGAGTCCGAATCTTCTTCCAACTCCTCAACTGGCCTCTTTCCTTTAGGGTCCTTATATTTGCTAAGGCCCAAGCTCTCCCTATTATCCAATCCCCTATTGTTAAGTGAGCTATTGGGCTCATTGGGCTCTCTAATTACAATTGCTCCACTATTCCTAACCCTCCCATTCGGCCCCACTATTATTACAAAAATGATATATACACTCCCCCAGTTACAACTTCTCTCACATGGGGTGTGGTCCCCACATGTGGACTCCATGTGAGCCCCACACCCCATATAAGAGAGGATGTGGCTGGGAGTGTGTGTATCACTATTGCTATCATTAATACCCATAGCAGCAACCCTTTCCACGACTCTATCTTCTTCAGCAAAAACACAATTATTCCCCTCCATAATAAAACCATCTACCACTGTCACTTCAGGTGTGAAATCATCCAAAACACCATTTCCTCACCAAACCCACTCTTTCATTAAAAGCATCCCAACTACCAACATTACTACCAAATCTTCTTGCCGTGTTTTCCCACTCCGACCACCGTTGGTCCATCGTCTCGGCCGCCACCACCGATTCATCTACCACCCAATCCAGCCTATCCAGCCTGCTAACCACCTGAACAAACTCAGCCCTACTGTCCGCTCTCTCCTCATTTTCCATTGGAGCTTCCTCCTCATCCACTCTAGCAACTGCATTCTCCCCAACCAAGTTAGCACCACCAGGAGAAGTCGGGGTTACAACCAAATCACCAACCTGGAAAAAATTAGAACCCGACCGCTGCAAACCCATATCCTATGCTGCATCATGATTAATCAAAAACTTATCAAAATCAACCACTGATGGCATCTCATCCTCCTGATCACCAACAATGTCCATTTGCGTTGCATCCTCAACCAGATTCTCCCCATGCAAACCAAAATGACGAGCATTAATACCTTCATCAAGCCCACCCATTTGATAGCTCCGTTCTGCCTGCTCACTCCCACGTCCTCTAACTGCCCACATGTGCGTGTTACGACGTGCATTACTTCTGGTAAAAGCACGTATGCGATTGGTGTATAATGGAGCACTGCTATCTGTATGTAACACTGAACCAAACCGCGTACATAAATTATTAAGCATTGCATCAACCCGTGCTCTAGCCTCCTCTCTTGACAAATCACATTGCGGATAAGTATACCCAATACGCCCACAAGAACGGCAAAATTTGTAAATCCGCTCATACCTGCACTCAATCCATCTCGGCTCCCCACCAGGAATGTTCAAGAAAAAGCCCGGAACCAAAGTAGAATCAGGAGTAACCGAAATGTCGAGACGCAGATAATGAAAATGTCACGGAAAAACATAGTCAACATCAACCGAGCCCATCCGTGCGGACTTTTTTTTTTGGGGGAAGAGGATGGATATTTGAGAGGTGTTGAAATTTTTTCAAAAATATCCTATTATTTTCAACATTTAAAGACCATAAAATATTGGGGAACTTAAATAATCATCCTCGGAAGCACCATAACTTATGTTATCATCCCAACCCATTTTTGGAGTTATGTTTTCATTCCCAAATTCAAATAAACCCAAGTTTGCCCTTATAATATATAGGTACAGATTATTTGGGGACTAAATCCTAACGTTGGAGGTCCTTAAACATTATTTTTGGATATAGATGCCTAACAAATCCCTAAATTAATGCTTTCCTTTATTTGTTTCAAATATGCCGTTTCACAATAAAAGGGGGAGGAAACCTCAACCACTCGAAACCTCTCACAGACCATCCTATCCCCCATCTCATCGACCTTCGCCACTCATCCCATACGCCATATATCCCGTCGGCCTCAAAACTCCCATTCCGGCGCTTAATCCGTGATTCACAGAGGCGGCTCCACCTTAAGGTGTGGGTGGTCACCCGAACACCCTGAAATTTTTTTTTTGTTAGAAATACATGTAATTTTTTAATTTTTATTTATTTTTTGTCATTTTGAACACCCTAGCCACAATTTTTGAACACCCTATCCAAATTTTTTTTGAACAAATAAGCCCACAACATATTTGAATACCAACCCAATTAGAGCCCATCCTAAAACAAATAAGGAAAAGAGAAAATCAAAAATAAAAAGAATAGAATAGAAACGGGAAACATATGGGTTTTGATCATTCCGGACCCCCTGTTTGACCTTGGTGCAAAGAAACTCGAAAAATAATGTAGGGAAGTAGTATATTTTTTATACGAAAATTACAGATTTTTTTTTTGTAGGGAAATACTTTATTTTTACTGTGAAAAAAAGGTTTTTTTAACATGGGAAGTGGGGCTTTAACCATGTTAAAGGTCTTGATTAGTTCTTTAATTTAGTATAAAAAAAAATATGTACCAGAGTACTTTATTTTTTATAAAAAAATTACACGTTTTTTCGTAGGAAAGTAATTGTTTTTGCTGAGAAAATGGATTTTTTTAACGGGGGAAGTGGGGTAAACCCTGTTAAAGTACTTCCCTACGGAAAAAAGCATGTATTTTTTGAAATAAAAAATAAATTACTTCCGTATATTATTTATTTATTTTTTAAGTTTCTTTCACGAAATTAAAGATCTCGATTGGTTCCCTAATTTATTACGAAATAAATAATTTTTTTGTATGTATAGTTATGGTTTCTCGATGACTTTAGTAGAATTTTTTAACACATTCGCGAGAATTCCTGGAGCCGCCACTGGTGATTCAGAATCATTCATTCAAATGATGCGCTCCAACCAATGAAGTATCATGACGCGTGATAGAATTAGATTGAGTTCTTGACTAAGGTGGTCATGGAGCAGAGCACTTCACGTTGATCAAAAGATCATCACTTCGCGCCGGTGTTAAGGATCTAGTGTTCTTTCTTCTTTAATTTAGTTTTCAAATTTTTTTTTCTTCTGTTGTTTCTATTCGTAGGACACTTGTGTTCAAACAGATCTTTTCAAATAAATTCCATCATTCTCTTCAAAATTGACCATGAATGCTAGATAACAGTTCTCATTTTTTTCCCGGTAGAGATTGTGGCTAGATGTAGATTTGATATTTTTGTTGACTAGAAGTAGTTATGTGGTGCGGGTTTACCCGATATTTGTTGATGGGAGGAACTTGGATTCATTTTCAAATTCATAGAGATAATTATTTTTATCATTATTTATGTACAAATTTGCGTTCACTTGAATTTACTATATTTTTTGGTAGATACATTTCTTTTTACTATGATTCCATGCTTATAGAACAAATTGTTGTGTAAATTTGACTACAGAAAATGTGGTAAAAACGTGTGAACATTGGTAAATTTGTAAAATGAGCATGACAAATATAATTGCAACCTAAACACATGCGGAAAAAAGTGGTAAATATTATCCATCCTCAAAATATGGTAAAAAATTAAGTATATAACAGCGAACATGGTAAATTCTGGGAATTTGAGAAATATCGTTTGTGTTTGAGTTAAGAATGATTTTTTACCATGAAATTTGATTAGATTAACCATGATAAATTTGTACCAATTTCTGTTTTTCAAGAATCATGATAAATATACTAACAAGTTTAATACATTAAATTTACCATGACTCAGGATTGATTTGGATGTATCCAGAAAATATGGTAAAAAAAAAGTGCATTACAGAAATCATGATAAATTTGTACTAACTTAAGTTTATCTAGAGATCATGGCAAATGTATTTGTTTTGAACGGGAAAGTATTGGTTTGTAATTTGAATGCCACATTAGGAAAAAGGATTTTGTGTTTTCTGAAATAATAAATATAGATTTGAACTTTCCCTTTATCCTTTTTAAATGATAAACAAAATCCCACCTAGTCAGGAAAACTTCATCCCACCTAATTAGGCAACAACTTTTATGTATCTTAATACTTATCATCAAAAAAGGGCAGATAAGGTATTTTACAAGTAAAAAGGATGAAAACATATTACTTCAAAATGACAAGGATGAAAACTTACATGCTACCTCTAAATAGGATGATTATTTAATTACCTCTAAAATATTTCGATACTTAAATATTGGTCTCCAGCTTAGTATGAGTTACATTTTTATCCCGTCCACTTTTAGGGATTATATTTTTATTATTAAATTTGAATAAACCAAATTCGCCCTTATTGCATTAAGTTTCCTATTTTTTGGGGACACTATATAACCAAATATATTTATGAACAAAATCTAAAATTGGAGATCCGCCACCGTTATTTTGAGATATACAAAATTGACAATCCTAATTTCAAACACCTTTCCACTATCGGTTTAAACGATATTTTTGAAATCTTCCCCCTCACCCTTTTCTCGAAAATCAGTCGACCTCCCGTCATCGCTCGTTCTACCCTCAATATCCAAGCTACGGCTCATCGAACAAACCCCAGACGTCTACAAACAATGGGAAGAGAGCATAAGATATTTAAATGAAAGCTAGGTTTCGAAGATAGACGTTTCAGACAGGAAAGGAACTTAAGAAGCCATGGCTGAGAGTGAGGGTAATTGTCGATTTCAACGACATGGGCCCCAGACAAGATAAATTATGATAAATTCACGTTTACATGTTATTTTATTTTTCCAAAATTGCTATCAATATCAAATTATACCATAATTGGTGTGACGTATTTAATTATATACCATGATTACTGGATAGTTATCTCTGCTGTTTTGGATATGGTTTTGTAAAATATACCATATTAACTTGTATAAGCTTAATTTTTACCATAATCACTTAGTGAAGGATCATGTTTGTCATTTGTACCATGGCTCTTCATAACTTTATCAGATTAATTTATTAGAGAGCACTTACTCATTTATTGTGTGAATTACCTATTTTACTATTTTACTATGACATTCATATAGACGTATATATAAATATATTGTTTTTGTAATTTTGAGGAATTGGATTTATCCATATATATCAATAATTACGGGATACATATAGCGGAAGAGTTCAAAATTTTAAAATTGTGAAATATCCAAATCCCATCGATTTTGTTCCCATTTCTAGTATACGTATCTTGTTTTCCCATCACTTTTCATGGTAAATTTGTGCAACAATCATGGTAAATTTGAATAAGATTCATGTTAAGTTTGCAAATTATTGATAAAATTCTGAGGAACCAACGGTATGCAAATTTAACATGAATCTTACTGAAATTTACCATGGCAACCAGTTTGATTCAACTCAAGATGAATGATGGAGAATTTATCATGAATTGACTTGAAATTTTCCATAAATATAGAATCAATTTACAAATCATGTGTAAAGTACTTGTCATGAAATACGAATAAATTAACCATGAAACATGTTTGTATGACCGGTTTTCGAATTTACCATGGATATGTTGGTTGCATAACACAATTATGCATGACGGAGGTCATCGACGGCGATAAAGGACGGTGGTCGTTGACGGTGAATCGGTAATAAAGGACGTTGTTGGGCAACGATTTCGAGGATGGATTGCAACGAGAAAGGCAAGAGAAGATGGAGTGTTTTAAATTGATTTTTTTACCGCTATGGGAAGCGTGAAATTGAGGATTCTTTTTGCAATGTATATCACGAAATAACATATTAGGACTCCGAAGTTTAGGATTTACTCTTAAAATTTTGTGCATATATACTACCCAAAATACCAGAATATAACAACGTATGAGAGAAAATTTGAGTCTATTTGAATTTGGGGATGAAAACATAAGCCCAAAAATAACCCTTGTGCAAAAATATTTCAAACGTAAAGAGCATCTCAAGCAAAATTAACATAAAAAAATTTGTACTTTGCTGCTTTTGTTAATTGAGAGTTATTTTGTGATGCGCTCTCCAGCTAAATTAATTGATAAACTTAAGGGTATAGATCCGAGGGTTACAAAAAATGTACCGGCAGCTTGTAGGGTAAACTTTTGTGCATGTCTCATATAAATGATTCGAATCGTTCAATAATTTTTTTAAAAAAAATTTGAGTGTCCTAGTGAAAATTGAGTATTTCTGAATCAAAATGTCGCCCAATCGATTTGCAAGAACATAAATGGCATGTATGGGAAAACTAAACGCAACTTCTATGCTAAGAGAACGAAATTACGTGGAGTATGACATTTTCATTTTTTGTAAATTTTTCATGTATTTTATAAATTATTGCAAGGAAATCTTTACTCTCTCTCTTTTTTTTTTTTTTCCTTTTTGGGAGTATAATTTCTTAAAAATCCCATACATATTTCATACAAATTTTTTTTTTTGGGCTTTTCATAGCTAGAGTAAGATTTGATAATTGATGTCAATTGATGCTAAATTAAGTCCGCTCATGCTTGAACCTGTGCCTTCAGGGTAAGGGTATTTACTAGTATACCTATGATCAGTGGTGGATAAAATAACAACTCAAATGGGACACATTTTTCAATTTAGAATTTTTTTTCAACAATTCATGTACTAGTATTATTTACACTATGAAACAAATGGTTAAATAAAGGCGAATTCCCAATTTTAGTACTAATTGCAAAAAGTCACTTTTTTATAAAAGTGCTAAAAGCGATAACTTGCTAAAAGCCAATTTATTTCTCATTAGGTAAAACTAAGTTGCCAAAGGCCAATTTATTTTCTATAAAATTAATCGCTAAAAGAGGGTGCTACCCAGCGTGTTTGTGTTGGTCAATGATATTAATAAGATTGAATCCGACATAATTCCCCTAGCCTCCAAAAGAGGGTGCTACGCAGCGTGTTGTGTGGCATCCGGTGCATCCACACCGGTGTTGGTCGATGATCGGAGACGTCCATCACGCGTAGAGCTCGTCGAGTACTACAAGTGTTTTAAAAATCAACTCGATCGGATATCGTTAAGTGTGTGATCGGAACACATAAATCTTGGAAAAAATTGGAACACATATGACTTGAAACACTAGATGAAAACTATTGAACCCACCCATTTTTTTCAAGTTATTTTTGTTCCGATGACGCACTTAGTGATAACCGATCGAGTTGATTTTTGATACACTTGTAGTACTCGATGAGCTCTACGCGATGGACGTCTCCGATTATCAGACCGACACCAGCGCGGCCGCGCCAGGTGCCGCATAGCACGTTGCGCAGCACATGGCTAACACGTTTGTTCTTTTCATATTCCAAGAATTGTTTGTTCTCAAAGTACACAATTACTATGTTAAGCATGCTGCGCTTATTTCTTCATGACCTGACCACCGTTGAACCTCTGATTATTACTTGTGACCGACTTCAACTTCGGCCCATATGAGGTTCTTGAAATTGTGAGTTTAAACAGTTGCCAAATGTTTCTTTCGGTCACCTGTTATGACCCAAAAATAAATTTAATTAGCTGAAACAAGTCTGGGTTTTTGGAAGCCGATATGGTGTTTTTCGTGTGTGTGGTACCATAGGCTTCTAGCTATCATTGGTTTGTGATTTGGTTAGATTTTGTATGATTGATTCTGTCCTGTAGTTTTTCTCTCAACATGAGATGATTCCCATTCTTCTAGAGTTTGGATGCATTTTGGGGATTTGCTTGAAAGCAGAGATTATATATCGGGCATGCAATAAATTTATGAGAGAAAGCAGAGGGCCTCTTTTGCAACAGGCCATTTAATACAGTGATTATTTGATAATTGGATGATTAATGTTCAAAAGGAAATTATGTTACATTTAATTTATCGGATTTGTAATTTTGCAAAACATCTTGAACAGAGAGTGAGAAGGTAATTCTACTTAACTAAGAAGGTAACTACTTAACTTACTAGATGAGGGAATTTCAAACTAGTGTTTCTTTTCAGTTGTAAGGTGATAATCAAGGGATCTTGCTATCTAATTTCTTTGTTATATATGTTCCTGTTTGCCCCCAAAAAATTGAAGGCAAATTCTAGAAACAGCCAAAGTGTGGTCTAGAGTGTATTCCGAGTGCCACTCTGACTGTACTTAATCACTGATTTGGTGTGCAAGCGTCGGTGTGGAGTCATGATTTGAGTTGTGGAGCAAATTGCCCAAATTATTCTCGACTGACTTTTATTGACCCTTCTTGCTCACATTCGCCAAAGAGAAAAGGGAAACAGTGCGCTATGTAAGCTAGAGTTCCTCAAATCTGCTATGCTCACATACGACTATTGGAGATGATTGTACTTAAAAAAAACTCCTGACCTTTGGAGCAAGTGTCACATAAACACCTGAACTTCAAAAAACATCAATTAAACCCCTCACCTTGACACTCTGTAATCAATTTCCCCCCTCAGTCCATTTTTCGTCCATTGCTTAAAGGAGACTCCCAAAATTACGTCGTTTTGTGGGTTTGTCATGGGCTTCCAAACTTGTTTGTTACACACGTTGCTTGTGGAGCCGGTTTCGGAGTCTCACACAAACGATCTGGACTGTTCAATAATTTTAAGATAATTATTTGAGTGGTCATGGAAAAAATCGGGCCCATCGGATATTAATAAGTAATTGATCTAATTAGTTTAATTTTTCATTCAGAATGAGAACCCTATAATATGAAAGAATTTTGAAAAACGACACAATTGTGCGCTCGGTATCCCCTTGATCTAAACCGTAGATATCATAGCGTTCGTTGATATTAGCATTCACTTAAAAAATTTCCTTTTCTGATAGTAGTTTTGTGGCTGATCTTGAAAATGCATCTTATAGTTTTTCTTCCTATCATTCCTCCGACTTCCCTGTTCATCAATTTTTCTCAAGAAGCTTGCAAATTTTACTGATAGTCGGCGACCCCAAAACCACTTGTTGTTGGTATCAACAATAGCAACTTTTGCATCTTCTCTCTTTATGAAACGGATGAACCCAAAATCTTGACCCGAGATTTTGCTCTTCTTATTCGGAATATATAGATCCCCAATCTTGCCAAATCTTGAAAATAGATTGTAAACCCAAATCTTGCAGATTTGATGAGGCAGATTATCAACAAAAATGGTTGTATATTGCTGAGGAGACATCACTTCTCTAGATCCCAAAGAAACTTACGACAAGACCAAGATCCCCAAAATTAAACAGACCCAACAATGGAAGCTTGAAACTTTGAGATGAATTGAACTACTTCTTAATAAAGCCTTGGTAAAGACCAAGATCCCCAAGAATAAACAGACCCAACAATGGAAGCTTGAAACTTTTAGAGGGCCATCTTGTTGCTATCCACAAAGATTGATGGAACATCTTGGGATATTGCACTTGGTTCTTGGTTCTATATCTTGTCGAGCATGTTCTACCATTAGGGACCGTTTATCTTTCTCCTTTTCACCTTCTTTACTACAAACAAATTTCTGATTCAGTAAAATACCATCTTTCTGGCTTTTGTTGAAATAACCTTTCCTAATGCTAAAACCCATAACCCTTCCGTGCTCATTGTAAAAATTATACGTAGCATCCTTTGAGTTAAACTCCATTCTGAGGCGAAGAGAATAATCTTCAGGCTTATCATCCATTCTAACATAACATACACACAAAAATAAAATGAAAAATTTAATCCAAAGATGCATCTGGATACCAGCAAAGGAATGCTACTCTGTTCATTATGTTTCCCAGAAAAAGTTAAATCATGTTTTCCACTAGTATTAGGTTCGAAGAAACCCAACAGGAGACCATTTTGGAGGACAAAACCATATGGGCCCATACATATATAGGGAGCGCTTCCTATCCGGACTCCGGATCTCCGTGATCCGAGCATTTTTTTGACGATCCGAACCGTCCATTGTGTTCAGAAGGTGTTTTCAAGGGTCGACGCGAGAAATCTTCAAAAAAAAAATAACGGAAAGGGCTTGAGCCAAGCAGTTTTTCGGAAGTGTTTGCGAAAAATTGCTTGGATCAAGCCCTTCCCGGTATTTGTTTTTGAAGATTTCCCGCGTGGACCCTTGAAAACACCTTTTAAACACATTGGACGGTTCGGATTTCCCAAAAACAAATTTTAAAGTGAAAAAATTACATTTTTTTTTATTTACGAGAGGTCCTTACTAGAAAATTTGCCTATATAGTATATATATCCATGAAGCTAAAGAATAAGCCTCTTGAGGCAATTGAGGCGACTGCCCCCTTTTAGTCCTATTTTCCCAATTGGACCCCTGCAATAGGCAGGCACAAGTGTATTTCAGAGGAGTAGATGAGTCTTTTTACATTATGCTTTGCTGGCACATGTTTTGCATGCAGGGGTTGTGCTGGCGTCTTCTGGGGCTTTGGCGTCTCCTTTACTCTCTTTCTCTTCGGATCACTTCCAGCGAACAAAATCCTCAGCTCTCTCTCTCCCAAATGCATCAGGAATGAATCATCTCTCCTCTCTCTCTCATCAGCCCTGTAAATCGAACAATAAATAGACGGTAGATCAGGCGGCGAAGAACGACAGCGAAGGAGGAGGCGACTTCTACCATCTGAAACCCTAGAACGAACTCGAATACGACGGCGACTTCAACTATTGGGTTTCGGCGGCGGCTTCGACGGCTGATTTGTTCTTGTTTCAGGTGATTTTGTGGGGTTTCAGTCGACGTTATATATATGTGCGTATATATGTATAGTTTTGGGGAATTTGATGAGCCAAATGGCTAGATTTTTGGGTAGATCAAGTATTTTGTGGGGTCACTCGTTTTTTTTCCCCCCTTCAAATTTCAGGTTTTCGTGGAAGATGTTTGGAAGGAGTACGCTGGGTGAATCCCTTGGCCTGATTCAAATACATGTGAGCCTGACCTCTTTGTCATACACCCAGATTAATGTATGAATCCCTTTGTCCTTTTATTTATATATGTTTTGCTGCTTTTATTATTTGTTTTAATGAATCTGTATATATATTTTTGATGCGCCTATTTTTTTATTTATTTGGCGCAGTAAGAAAACCAATTTTTATCTAGGGAAAAGAGAATTACAAACACTATAACCATTATGGGGTAAAAAGAAAAGGGGGAAAAAGACCACCTTTGGGTTAAGGACCTTGGCAGCTGGATAGTGGTAAAGAGATTAATTTGTTCTTTGGATCGTTGATTGGCTGTCCATTAATGATTAAACTATTAAATTGAGTACAATTTTTTGTTTTTGCAGGTACTATGGAAGAGATTATCATGGAAGTAAAACTCAATGATAGATTCTGATAACCAAAATTGTTTTGCCTTATTACAATCAGCTCAGGTACTGTGGATAGTCAACCAGTACCACTATCGTTTTTTATCTCTCGGGGCTCGTTGCTCGTATAGCAGGTCTGATGAAAGCTTCTTTTTTTTTTTTTTTTTTTTGGTGCTCATATTATTAAAGAATTAAAATTGTTTTTTGTTTTCATAACGCGGCCTAAATCTCTTTTTTTTTTTCCGCCCAAGTCACAGGACCACAATCTATGATTCAAATGGGGCAGACCTGTATGAACACATTTTAAGTAAGTCGTCCTCCATTAGAGCAAGCATAACTGGAAACCTATTTTTTTTCTTCTTCTGAAATGAATGGCGATATTTTAGAGGCTTTATTATGCTTTGAATATCAAAAACTACACAGAATCACATATATGAGGGAGTTTATTCTTCCATGCTTTTATATCCTTTGAGTGCCAGTTTGGAATTTTATTTCTTGGGTTAGTTGAACTGAAGATGTAGATGTTGTGCAATGTACGTGTAGGTCATGCCTTAGGTCTTGGAAACAGATTTTGGTGCTCATATTATTATTAGTTTGATTTGTCTACTTGTATCTTCAGTGATTGGCTCATAATCAAGATAGAGCTGTCGTTGCAAATATACGATCTTGCACAACTTTTCATTTCACTGTCTGCCGAGTTCAGTTGCTGGCGGTAGTACCTTCGATTGGGTTATGCTCATTGCAACTTACTTTCTATATATAAGGCTGTAATCTGGTTGGAAGGGGTTTTTTGGATGAATGAAATTTCATATTTTTAATGTTTTATTGTGGCCTTAGAGTGCTGCCTTTTAGGGCTTGGTTTTGAGCCCCATAGCTCGTGCATTTCGAGCCTTAGTTGCTGAATTCTGCAAGAATCAGTCCCAAAATCTGATTTGTCCATAGTTTCGGCCTTGATTCGTGTTAGTCGGGTCCAGTCCATCTACGATTATACTAGAACCCCCAACAAGTTACATCAGAATTTAACTCCTTTTGTTATTATCTATCCTTTGATTTTTATCAGAATGCTTGAAACTAAGTTGGGTCTTCTTAATGGTGTTGCATTGCCCATTTGGTTTTAACTTTGCTTCTCCACTCTCGATTGTAACTTTTCAAAGACCCTTTATATCCTACTCCCATCTTTGTACAAAGATTCCTTCCACCATCTTTTGGCCTACACTTCGCTAATAAACTGAGTTTTTTTTTTTTTTTTTTTGAGATTAGAAAAGTGAGAGAATCATATTCATGGTTAGTTTGAGAATATTTTTCCAGTTTGGGTTGATAGTGAGGATGGTAACTTCAGAAGTTTCGTTTTGGTTTTAGTCAAATGATTGTTTGACTTGTATTCATCCTCTTAAGTGCCTTTTAAACTGTAGGGGGAGGCTATCCTAGGCTGAATCTAATATCGGTGAGGTAAGGTTTCAGTTTTGATAACCATGTGACTTCATTGGTCATTTCTTGCCTCTGATTATGATGCATGGTGTTGTTTGAGAACATATGGGATGTCTCATCCTTTGAGGAATACAATGTAAAAACACATCCGGTCACAAATCAACTCCTGTGGCATTAGTTATTTAGTTTTGGATCTGCATGATGAAATATGAATGCTGAATTGCATCATGTTGCCAATTATCCTTTCGAACGAACTATTTTCGAACAGTCAACTTCTTACCTTACTGCAAAACCAAAAATTTCGAAAATTCATTTTGTTGATTGAGTTACTTAAGGTGGATGCATGTCTTCCTTTTTTCCTGTGCAGCGTTCATGACGGGAATGGTTAGTTTGTCGGGAATAGACTACTAAATTTCATTGCTTAATTTTTACTAGGATTGGTAAAAATATGGAAAGAAAGGGGGAAAAGAAGCGGAAAGAAAACAGGATGTCTAGGTAGGAAGATGGACAATATTTATAGATGCAAATAATGATGTTGATAATAGGGGTGTCCTATAATTCATCATAAATAGAAACACATTTGATAGAACATCTTACACCCAGGAACATATTACTTTCAAAGTTATGAAGCAGCGTTTTCAAAGGGTTGGAAGATTTTAGCTTCTATTATTTTTTATTGTAACCGTGACTTGCCACGTTCACCAAATAAATTTGACCGCTTTACCTGCTTCAGAATTTGCTCAATGTTATTGTTTGTGCTACAATTGCCTAAATATTTTTCATATCAACTTTATTTATTTGGCCAATCAGACCTTGAGTATTGTCCCTGTCCCAGATAATCTTCACAATTGACAATGGGAGGTGCATTCGCGGAGGATGATCTATCCAAGGGCTGTGCAACAGATACAAAGTTGGAGACCAAACTTGTTGAAGCCATGCAATGAAGAGAATCTGAAGGAAGTTCCATGAAATCCTTAAACAGTATAATCTAAAATTTTTCCAAAGTTGATTGCCTAAGAAAGTGCAAAGATATCATCAAGGAAATTGGTATGTTCTCAAACTTTCCCCTTACAATGTAATTTTTGTAGAAACAGCCGTATTTGTTACGTACGGATAAATCTCAATATTTGTTTTTTAAGCCTCAGGGTACTAGATCTTACCAACATCTGCTTGTGTGCATTTATAGCTTCCTCTTAAATCCCTTGATAGATTTTGAGAAAACACTCCATTACGATTTACTCGCACTATATTTAGAACTTCCTAAATTCGCATGGATATATTTATAGATAATAAGACCTTCTCTACAAATACTTGATTCCGATTGCAACCAATGGGTTCTGGGTTTCTGCGGGTACCAAAGTGCTTAGTTATATTGGTGACACATGCTCTTCTTAACTCTAAGTACGGCAATTTGCTGTTGTCCATGCATTTCTTGAAGGAATTTTTGATGGATTGTCCAGGGGGGAAAAACCAGATAAAGTAGAGACATTCGTAGATTAGAGTCATAGAACTTCTGTTTTCTGTTTCCTGCGGAGATTTTTTATGTCAATAGGTAAGAGATCTCTGGAAGTCAATAGTAGCATCGATAATTAACTTAATTATATTATTGTGAGGAAAAATATTTAGTAAGAGAAAACAAACCTGTGCTTCAGAACTTTCAAGTCTGCAACTGAACAAGCTTGCTAAGATCTACTCTATCAAGTTGCATTAATAATATCATTTCGCGATGAGTTTATTCACAGGCCTATGGTTTGAAAATCAGCGTTCAATTTTTGTAGTAGGGAAAAAAAGGAACGGTTTACCCTATAACACCCCTTGATGACTCGAACATGTTATTGGAAGGGCCAAGTTTCAGCGTGTCTACAACCTCAACACTGGGCCAACTAATGATCCGTGCACTTTTGTCATGTCGTGTATGTTATTCAATTATAGCAGTTCAGTTTGATTCATTCTGTTATTTGGTGTTTTTATAGACCTTTTAACATTCCTCTTCTTTTCCTCCAACCTGAGCTTTATAATAGGTCACCTTGGTGCCTGTTTGAGGCAATGAAGATGATCATATATTGAGTAAATACTAGGTTGTTCTGTCTAGAGATGTTCGATACATTAACATCTATTTTGTATATTTGCAATTTGAATGACTGCCATTGCATCCTTTTTACTCCCTATCAAAATGCTAATTTGATAGTTTGAATGAGTTCGATCGTGTCGCTGAACAACTATGGTGTACGTGTTTTCAATCCATCACACTATATATTCCTCCTAGATGGGTTCCCCCTCTTGAAATCAAATAAGTTGAATTTTAATGTTTATTTTTCTAAAGACAACCTTGCTATTTTGGTGATGGATATGGATTTTATGGGTGCAGATCTTAGAGAGGTAAAGCTTTCATAGTATTATGTTTGACTTTGATGAAGCTAAGAAGATCTTCCCGTCGCTCTCATTTCCTGCAGGTGTAGTATACTTGGGAGATGAATTGTTTGCAGATCTAGAAGTGCGTTTTTGTAAGTTACTATATATGCTTTGAGGATTCATGGCCAGATAGTCCATGTGCATTTACTTGAGAGGTGGATATTGAGTTATATATGCATGTCCATATATATGCTTTATCGCTTTGATTCCATGAAATTTGGTGTCACTTATGTATGACATGAACACAGTTATCTTTTGGTTATAAACATTGATATTGAAGTTATGCATTGTGTTCACTTCACATTTCCAAAAAAAATTCAAAAAGATTCTTTTTTCATCTCTCATCTCTCCAATCATTAATTACATTTCTCTCTCTACTCATATTCATCTCTCCAATTATTATTCTTATTTCTTTATCTCTCTCTCTCCAATTATTACACTTCTCTTTAATTATTATTTTTTCAAAAAATTCATCCAAACACTATCTCAAAAACATTTCTCAAAATATTCTTCTCAAAACTCTCAACCAAACAAAGTGATGGTCTTCCTAATTTATTTGATGAACCAACTTCTCATTCTTATGACTTGGATATCAAACGACGTTATGGTCTTCCTAATTTATTTGATGAACCAACTTCTCATTCTTATGACTTGGATATCAAACAATCCCAGTATTATTTTTAACTAAGTTTTGATTTCGTTTTTTTCTCTTTTTTTCCCCAGGACTAAGCAATTTGGAACGCAATTAAACCCGCAATGGGATTGTTTTGGCCTAGGGATTGGAAAAATTATGTTAGCTATAAATTACTTCTCGTGTTAGGCAGATTTTGTTGACTCCCTTCTCCATTTTTTTTTTTGGTTGAAAACTTTATCAAGTGCACTTTGCAAAACATCTACAGCTACCTTCAATGCTCTCTACGCAGTGAAGTACTTACTGAAAAAAATTCAAGCACAGAGTTCAGCCTTTTAGAATTTTCATACATGGTTTTGTTCGTTAACATTGAAAAAACATTTTCCAATGTGTTGCTGCTTTTAACAGCCATCCCTATGGTGGCTTCTGATAACGTGCAATGCCCCCGTCAATCATCTTCAGGTGACACAGGAAGTAGAACCAGCTTGCAAGGCTTATAACCTTGCGGTTGTGAATTCAAATCCCGTCTATCGTAATCCTCAAAATTACTTATTAACGGAGTCAACAAGTAATTAATGTTTGCTTTCCGTAGAAACCAAAGGGTTACACCAGACGTGCAAAGCACGTCCGGTAACTCACCTAGTATATATATACAATTTTTCCAATGTTGGTCTACTATTTATAAACAATTCATAATCGATTAAAAAATGGGTTACTCACAACTTGTAGATTAAACAATGTTTAGTGCATTAAACAAATATATACACAGTAACAATGTTCAAAAACTTTGTATAAACAATGTTAGGGCTCTTAGATCATGTATTTTCTTTGTAAAAGGAGAGAGAGAAGCCATTCTTACTTGGGTGGAGATGAAGCCAGGGGAGGGGAAAATCCGGTGGTAATGGATGAGAATCCGACGGTGGTGCTTGAGAATCCGACGTTGGTGCTTGAGAATCCGACGGTGCTAACGGTGGATGAGAATCCGACGATGGTGCTTGAGAATCCAACGCTAACTGTGATGGCAATCGATCGCCTGATGGATGAGAATCCGACGCTAACGGTGATGGCAATCGATCGCCTGATGGATGATACATTTCTGATGGTAGTGCTTGAGCTGATGCCTCCGCAGCAGCTTTGCAAGCCATTTCCTTCGTTTGTTTTGCCCTAGGAGGGAGGAAGCAGATCGATATTGCCAAAAGATGAATTTTCTGTTTTTTTTTTAATTTAATTATCAAAATGACGTCGTTTTGTGGGGAAATTTTGTAAGAGTGAAAAGTATCAAAACTACGTCGTTTTAGGCTCACTACACAAGTCACCACAGGCCCCTCGAAATCCTTGAGTTATACTTGTATAGAAGACTTAGATTGTTTGAATCAATCAAGAGTATTTTGAACTTTTCTCCCTCATCCAACATCCGATTGAACTGATTCAAATTGGGTTGGATTCGAAATTCAATTGTCTACAACTTTTTATGAAGAACATATTTTTCAATTCCGACGTTTACAAGATCAAAATAGCCTTGCAATCTGACCCTAAAAATCTGAAAAAATTCTCATGGAAGCCAAACATTCTTTTTTCTTGACAAAGCTTATCTTTTTGTCAAAAAAGCTTGATTCATTCGTATCTAATGCCCCCATTACAGAATCTATAATCTTACAATAGTTCTATATATCTAAAACGATACAACTGAAGAAACAAATGTTACATAAAAAACTTATGCCTCCCACATACTAATATTATAGATTACAAAACCAAATTTGTAATAAAACAACATAAATAGTAATCACGCATAAAACAGTTACAAAGCATGGGATCCAATCACACAATTAAAAACATGCGTGACCATAATAGTGGAATAATCAATTCTACAAAACATACATTAGAACAAATTAGAACTTTGTGAAACAATGGTTAGTAAAGTTCTATATCTATGTTCTACAAACAACATGACCTGTTTAATCCGTACGTGTGATAATAGACTGCTTTGATACCACTGTTGGGAAATGAATCCTAGAACCCAGTAATAACACGTACAGATTAGACAACAAAAATCAACACAAACCCTACAATGTGGAATTAGGGTTTACCACTCATCCGTAGACACAAATGTTGGTTGACTTGTTTCTTTTTCAAAATTGACACACCTGATTACTATACGCAATAAACACTGCTCGATTGTACCACACATCTTCTGACATATTCCCTTATTCCTTGATTACGTAGTCGAGCATGGACTTCTACGTAGTCTCCTTGTTCTCTTTCTTATAGTCTCTCTTCTAAATTTTTGAATGACTGTTGTGAGACCTAGAGAACATAACGATATATTTATAGTGTTAGAGTAGGAATCTAAGGAGAAATAAATCGGGGTTCCTTGTGTAAATAAGAAAAACCTAATCTCGCGTGGATTCTATTCTTATTTCACAAATTATAATTCACACCACTAAAGAATTATAATTGCACTCCCCTATTTATCTCAATTATATTTCGAGCTCCACTTTATTAAATAATTATTAATCTCTCAACGTTAAGATTACAGATAGCAGTTGATTTTGTTAAATTACTGATAGGTGTGTGACTAGACGATGAAAAGACTTGTAGTTGAGGATTGACAATACTGGCATGACTATGGCTAGTCTTCATTGTTCATATTGAATCTGAAAGTTGAGTCATGACTAATGACTGGCATGACTAAAGAAACACGGCAACACTTTTTTCATATTGAATCTGAAACACGTCATTCTAAGTGACTGCAAGGTCTTTGTAAGTCACACCGTAAAGAAACACGGCAACACTTTTTATCTGCTGGTAACACTCTTCTTCAACATTTCGCTACTTTATATGGAGTCCCACCATAAAAATAAAGAAACGCGGCAAGACTTTTTATCTGTTGGTAACACTCTTCTTCAACATTTCGCTACTTTATATGGAGTCCCACCATAAAAATAAAGAAACGCGGCAACACTTTTTATCTGTTGGTAACACTCTAGTTCAACATTTCGCTAACATGAGTCCCACCATAAAAATAAAGAAACGCTTCTTCAACTCTTCATCAACATTTCGCTACTTTATATGGAGTCCCACCATAAAAATAAAGAAACGCGGCAACACTTTTTATCTGTTGGTAACACTCTTCGTCAACTTTGTATGGAGTCCCGACATCACCATTTCGCATATCTTTCAACTAGTGGTTTCAAGATTTTTTAAGCTAAGTTAGGACCCACATTTTTGTATTAGCACTGTAAGGACAAACAAACGAGGAATGACTCGTCAATCTGATAATAATGGCATATTACGCTGCCAAGTCTTTGTCAACGTCCTGACGCGGCAAAGTCTATGCGAGTCAAGCCATGCAATATAATAGTAACACTGTCCATGATAGAAATGACGATGATGAACTCTTGTCAATTACTACATGATAAAAGTTCGTGCCTTTGCCAAGTCTTTTCTACTTTTTTGCAATCCCCGAGTCATGGTGTTTCCATTATTTGTAGTGTTAGAAAAGCTGTTTGAAATAAGTGGAAGCCACACTATTTACTACTCCCTCCGTCCCAAATTTGTTGTCCATTTACGGGCATGCGTGTCATTTTTCAATTGTTTATATCTTTTAATCTATAATGTTTTTTACAATTTTGAAAACTTTGTTTAATAGAACTCATCGAGAGATATCAAACAAGATCCATAGTGAATATATATAACATTATACATTGAAAAATATAAATAATTTTTTGAGGTGCTGTGAATAGTGCAACTGGACAAGAAATATGGGACGGAGGGAGTAAGAGTTTTAGCATACGGAAATGACGACTTGCCAATTTCATAGTAATTGTGGATGGCCGTCGGCCGATGGAGGATTCTAAGCTACTTCAGTTTCCGCTGCAAATATACGACATGAAATTTTTGTTTTTGTGGTTTTGATAAATTAGAGACTTCGTGGACCGGCAAACGAAAAAGTGTACATGTTACAGACTGTTAAAGTCCAAGAAACGATAAAGAAAAAAAAAATTCTATCTTTCCAAAGGTTGCAAATATACATCATGATAAACGAAGTTTTTCATTTGGATAAATTACAAAAATTACCCCTGAAGTTTCTAGAAACTATAGATTGCCTCATCACGTTTGGAAAAAATATCAAATTATTCCCTATTGCATAACAAAATTACCCCCTGTTAGGAAATTCAAAAGAATCTATCCGAGATTGTCAAATCGCAATTACAAAGGACCAACCGTAAAATGCTATTTTCACACCTCTAGAGCCTTTACAAGATAAAAAAAAAAGGACAGATTGACCCATTGAAGTTAGAATTTGATGACGTTAGACTAATTTTGTTGAAATTCCTAAATGACTACTCATGGCAGAATTGTAATTTGTTATGTGCATGGGGTAATTTCTCATTTATTGAACGTGAGGGTGTAATTTGTATTTTTTAGAAACCTCAGGGGTAATTTTGGTAATTTATCCTTTCCTCCGTTTTTGTGTTTCTGGTAAATAAGAGATTTCATAGATGGGTAACGGAAACAGTACATACCATACGAGAGTTTAGGATCTAGCATGGTCAAAACCTTAAGACCAGTAAAATCTATGGAGACGAAAATGAAGTTCGCTACTCCTCCGTCCCATAAAATTACTCCCTACAAAGTGACGTGTAATTTTCAAACTTAAAAATAATGTACTTAACGAAATATTTTTGTACAATATGAATCTTGTTTTATAGTTTTCGATGAGATCTTTTGAATGGTGCAAAAAAAAAAATCGAAAAGTTATTTTAGTAGATACATTATTTTTTAGGTTTGAAAATTAAACGTAATTTTGTAGGGGACTCGATGAGATCTTTTGAATGGTGCAAAAGAAATTGAAAAGTTATTTTAGTAGATACATTGCTTTAAAGCTTGAAAATTGCACATAATTCTGTAGGAAACTAACTTTATGGGAAAATGGAATAATAATTAACTGCAAGTGACTTTGCCAAGTCTATGCTACATTATGGAGTCACATTGCAAGATTTTCTATCGGGTTTTATTATGTGATAATGACACATGACTTTACCAAGTCCCGTATGGCTTTTTAGGAACATGGCCACATGTTGATTGCAAGATTTTTGAATGAGTTAGGCCCAAATTTTTATAAGGGTTCTCACTAGACTGACAATAAACATAGAGTAAGACAAAACCACACACACTTCCATGTAAATTTTATATTTTGTAATACATTTTTACACACTTTTGTATAATTTTTCACACATGTACTCGTTACACTTTTTCAAACCTTAACGGTCGCCCAGTGATTATTGATTTTAGCATTTTTCATATTAGAAAACGGAAAACTGGGACGGAAAGATAAGAGATGATTCTTCGTGTCTATTCTGCGACAATGATAAATGGTTTTTCCAAGTCTTGGCTTACTTTATAGAGTACTAGGAATATAGCCATGAGTGATCGCAAGATTTTTTGAATGAGGAAAACTCTATACAACCAAAAACATAGTGTAAAAAATGTTCCTAAAAGTGAATTTGAAGGCAAACAAAAAACATAGTGAAATTCTATGTTCCGATTGACAAATTATTCCACTGTGTTGTTTAGTTGAAAATATGTATAGGGCACTATGTGGTGATTGGGCCTAGGGCACTCAAATGCCATGGGCCGGCCCTGCTTGAGAGCTTGATTGATTTCTTGCCAACCTTGCTTCCTTTGCTAACACTTTGCTATTTTATGGAGTCCCGACATAGCCACGTCACATCTATAACATCTATAACATCTAGTGGTTTCAAGATTTTTCAGATGGTTTAGGACTTAGGACCAACATTTTTCTACTAGCTAGCACTGCAAGGACAAAAATATGAGAAAGACTCGTCAATTTGATAATAATGGCATGTTACGCTTTATTGATTTTCAAGTCTATGGGAGTCATGCCCTACATCACGATAGTAACACTGTCCAAGATAGAAAGACCGATGATGATGAAGAACACTTTGTCAATTATTTCATGATAGTACGTAGTGCGTGACTTTGCCGCCTTGAGTCATGGTTTTTAGTCAAATTACAACGTTCTATTCGGACGATTGATTGAATGATTCCAATTGATGTATGAGTTGAATTTTTAGTTTAGTTGGAGTCGTCTAATCGAATTATTGATTGAATTATTCTAATTGATGTATAAAAATCCAATTTTTAGGAAAATTGAAGTGTTCTGGTCGAATTATTTCCTTAATGGTACCCATTGATGGATAAATTGGATTTTGTTCTGTTCGTACTATCAGACGTGAAAAATAAATTGGATTTTGTTCTGCAACCATTGTTGTAGCACCAGATTAAACGAAAATTGTATGTATTTCGTGGAAGTGTTTCTGTGTAATAGTTAACTTTCAAAAGCAATCAGGTAAATAATGGTAATGGATCCCTGTGTAGTACTTCGCTCTAAATTTGTAACAATAATCGCTCTTTACCTGTATCGATGGGAAAAAAGAGAAGCGGAAAATGACTTTTTAATTTTGGGTCTAACCCATTTTGAACCCATGTAAACCCATGTGTATATGGGTTAATATGGGTTCACTCATTTATAATCCATATTTTAATATGGGTGGGTTGGGTTAGAAATTGCTACCTCTATGCTTATGAACAATGATACATACACAAACTCTCAACCACCCCCAACCCTCTCACATGTGGGGTGGGGCCCGCTCAAGGTGGGTCCCCCACATGTGAGAGGGGTTGTGGTGGATTTTGTCTGAGAGTTTGTGTCTGTATCATTTTTGTATGCTTATCTACCACCCTGAGATATCAACAAAAAGAAGTTATTGTTTTTTTTTTTTTCAGAAATTGAAAGAAAATAGAGAATTTTAATTAACCATCCCATTAAAAAAAGATCGTTATGATTCCACCCCATGTGGTTTGAATAGTTATGAGAGGTTTTCGGTTGGGTTTGAGTTGCATTTGAGTGTCTGATTCCTTTTGTGTTTTATGGGTGATCACTGCTAAAAACCTTCACGAGACTTCACTTATATTACCGTGGCCGCCTGGGGGTTTAAAAGACTTATCATTTAGTTATTAGTTTAGTTGTTTTATTCTTTTCTTTGCTCGAGCACTACCAAAGTGTAAGTTGGAGGTTGTAATAGGCGCGTAAATGTTCACATAAGTGACTCTTAATTTATCAATTATGATAGAAAGACCGATGATGTTGAAGAACTCTTTGTCAATTATTTCATTATAGTAGTGCGTGGCTTTGCCGCCTTGAGTCATGGTCTTTCCATTATGTGTAGTGTAGCAAGTTTTTTTCAAATAAGCGGAAGCCACGTTAGTAAGATTTTTAACATACAGAAATAAGGACTTGTCAATTTGATAATATTGGCGTATGGACGATTCTGTGCTACTTTAGCTTCCCAAAAACTGCAAATATGCATCTGGATACATGAAGTTTTTAATTTGGATAAATTACAAAAATCACCCCTGAAGTTTCTAGAAACTACAGATTGCCTCATCACATTTGGAAAATATCAAATTATTCTTATCGCAAAACAAAATTACCCCTTGTTAAGAAATTCAAAAGAATCTATCCGAGATCATCAAATCGTAATTACAATGGACCAACCGCAAAATGCCATTTTCACACCTTTACAGCCT
This sequence comes from Vaccinium myrtillus, assembly GCA_016920895.1. Taxonomy (NCBI): domain Eukaryota; kingdom Viridiplantae; phylum Streptophyta; class Magnoliopsida; order Ericales; family Ericaceae; genus Vaccinium; species Vaccinium myrtillus. The sequence continues at coordinate 16,935,093 of CM029273.1, forward strand.
TTACAAGATGAAAAAAGATGGATTGACCCATTGAAGTTTGAATTTGAAAACGTTAGACTAATTTTGTCGAAATTCCTAAATGACTACTCATGGCAGAATGGTAATTTGTTATGCGCATGGGGTAATGTCCAATTTATTTAACGTGAGGGTGCAATTTGTAATTTTTAGAACCTCAGGGGTAATTTTGGTAATTTATCCTTTTTTTGTTTTTGTGTTTCTTGTCTTGTAAATAAGAGATTTCATAGATGGGTAACGAAGACGGTACATACCATCAATGTTTTAAAACCCGGACCGGAGAGCGAACCGGAAAAGGGACCGGGCGGATGGGTCACTGGTTCAACCGTGGTCGAACCGGAATCGAACCGTGATGTCATAATTATAATAAATATATATATATATATATATATATAATTTAAAAAAATAAACATATAAAAAAAATAATTGTATAGAAAGTTTAACAAAGTAAGGAGGTTGTGCTACATATGGAGTCCTACTATGTTTTTCCCAATCCCACATCGGTGGGAAACAAAACCCCCCAATCTTTTCTTCCTAGATAAAAGTGCGGAGAAGCCTAAAAAATGTACTGAGAGAGTCAGTAAGGCCATGAGCTGGGATGGGTCCACCATGAAAGCCACCTCTATGACATCATTATGCGTGTACCAATGGCAACAGTGTGCGCAAATGCAGTCTAAATTTTCCGGTCCGGTTCGACGAAACCAGTTCCGGTTCTTGCGGGTTGGCGGTTCGACCGCCTCTCTCGAACGGTTATCAATTTCTAGGCCGGTTCTGTCAAAAGAGCGGTTATTAGAAGAAACCGAACCGGACTAAGGACCGGTCGACGAGCTAACCGGTTGAACCGGCCGGTCCGGTCCGGTTTTTAAAACATTGCATACCATACGAGAGTTTAGGATCTAGCATGGTCAAAACCTTAAAAAGACCAATTTCCACAGGATAGAAATTTCTATCTAAATTTCTTCACTGATTCAGAAAGCAAAGCTTTAGCGAGGATGAAATTGTAATCCAATGTAGAATCCAAAGGTGGAATTTTTTATTTTTTATGGCATATGATAGAAGAACTTAATTATTTCTTGCCAAACCTCATCTCAACCAATCATAATGAGCATCAAACTAATCTCCATAAGATTCGAACCCTCAACCTCGCAATACATAGTATATATTTGCAAAAACCAATCTCCTATTGCAATTGTGGAAATCTTATTTGAATCTATTGGCTCTCAAGGATTCATATTGCGAACAAAGAAACAAGATATAACTAGAAAGAAAGTAGAGACGATTGGGCAACATCAGACTGTACAAATGTGAATTTGTGATGTCAAAGTAATTGGATGAAGAAAGAATAATGGAAGTTTAATTGAAGTTCCTTAATGTACGTAATTGCAAAATAATTGAAGAAGTATAAAATGTTTAGGAAATTGCTACGCAATTTAAGTATTTAGTAGCGAGGTAATATGTACAATAACTAATAACTAACCAAGAGTTTTGCAGGGTTCAAATTAAAATGGGGGAAGCTCTATTAACATCACACTTTGTGCAACAATATACACATCATCATTATGTGGCATTGTATCATTGGGTAATGTAAAATGGAATCTCATCCATCGGCCAATGATGTCCTGCCGCATGCTCAGTCCTCAAGAGTAAAAATCGTCTTTTCTAAAAGTAGCTAGCTAACATAAGAGAATAGTGAACAATTAAATTCTATCACTTTAGAACCACCGAAAAACTAAAAATTTATCAATTGTAAAACAATTATTTAGTGAATTATAAGCTATAAGTTTCAATTGATTAGGGTTGGCTGCATGAATCTATTTTCTCAATTGCAGATTTCGGTTTGGTTCCAAATTTTTTAAGTTTATTACTTTTTTCCTTTTCCCGAACTTTACCTAAACTAAAGCCTTGCCTTTTCTTCCCACGCACAAACAGAGAAAAGGAAAAAAACTAAGCTCCTGAGCAGAATCTTCCATAGGAGGTGGCGTTATCTGGTCTTTTTTTTTTTTTTTGAACGACAATTTTTTTTTTATTAATCTTTGGAAATAGGTTACAAAGATTAAAAGGACACGTAGAAAATCGGCATCACAACGCAAATCTTTGTTGTGTCAGAGGGTGATTTCTTTTGGTGAGTTGTGGGTTGTCTGGTCTTGACAGTCTTGCTTTGTTTTTCTTCTTTTTTTTTTTTGGTTGCGGTGTCCGTTTGTGTCCTAGTTTGGGTCTTGTGTCTTGACCGTGTTTTTCTCTCTTTTCTTGGTCTGTTTGGGATTGCTATTCATACCAATGGTATACTCTTGCTGCTGCTACAAATTTGTTAGGTTTCTAGAATGCTTCACATGATGTACTTGGATTATGCTGGTTGCTGAGCAAATACTACACTCTATTCGGGTGCTCAATTATGGCTTGGTGATTAGATTTCATTATTGGTACTCCCCTCCGTCCCTTTTTTAAGTATGTTGCTTCGTAAATCTAACTTAGTAAAGAAATATCATTATTTCTTTACCATTTTTACATTAACTTTTACTTCCACTTTTCAAAATTATCCTCCATTTTTACTCATTAACTCGTTACCCACTGACTTTACAAAAGGACAAAATCATAATTGTACAAACACTTTTACCCATTAACTTTTCAAAACACGCACTTATTAAAGGATAACCCAAAAAGAAAATGTATACACTAAAAAAAGGACGGAGCTAGGGAGTACTTTTTACCAAATCAGATTTGTTATATAGGCTCTGTTGTAATACCCTGACTTCTCTTTCTTGCGAGCTTGGTTGATTTCTTGGCAACCTTGCTTCCTTTGGCATATAATTGTCAAGTGGTAGGGTGTCAATCTCGTTGGGATCTTAATTTCTTGTTCTGATGCATACACTCTCTTGTCCTTTTAATCTCTTCTATTCTTACATTTGATTAATACTAAAATCTTTTCCGCTGTTAAAGAAAAACAAATCTTACCATTGTTTTAGCTTACAAATTAATGATATACTAACATGACTTTGGCTGGTCTTCGTTGCCTTGTGAAATCCAAACACGCCCTTCTTAATGATTGCAAGCTCTTTATGAGTCAAGGCCCGCATTATTATACTCACATGCACTGTTAATAAAAAAAAATCATGAAAAACTCTTGCTATCTTTTTAAGGACGGAATATAACTTTGGAAT